>JAJPUD010027277.1:0-15694 GCA_023553655.1 Myrmecobius fasciatus | reverse complement strand
AAAGCCAAAATTCGCAGAATTCACAAAACTATGTGAAATCGAATCAAGAAAGGTCTGTTCCATAACTTATCTCCCAGGAATATTTAGGAAGCCTGTAAGTAGTCTTTCCATAAGACATCATAGAATGTGAGAATCAGTTAGTCATAAAACATTTTAAGTACCTACTTACTATGTGAGAGGTCCTGAGCTTAAGTGCAAAATATAAAGAATGGCAAAAGAGAGTCCCTGCTCTCAAAGAAAGTATAATGGGGGAGAAATATGAAAATAACTTTAGATAAACAAAATATATTCTTAAAATAAAATGGAAATAATCAATAGAGGAAAGGTACTAGAAATAAGGGGATCAGGAAAAGCTTCCTGTAGAAGGGGAAATTTTCACCAGGACTTGAAAGGAGGTAGAGAAAAGGAGGAAGAGCATTCTAACCATGGAGGAAAGCCAGTTGAAAAGCCCATAGTCAGAAGAGGGAACGCCTTGTTGAGGAACAAGGAAATTGTGTCACTGGAGGGGGAATAAAATGTAAGGAGACTAAAGAGGTCTCATGGCAACTCTGGGAAGTGCTATTATTAACTATATTTTATAGTGAGTGAGGAATAGACTGGAATGAAGAAAATCTTGTAGAAGGCAGACCAACCAGCAGGTAATTGCAATAGTTCAGGTGTGAAGTGCTGAAGACAACCAAAAGGAACCAAAAATCACATCTAGTTGGGAAAGGTTGACACTTTCATTTAAAATGTAAATTTAAATGTGTCTGAAGTTTGGCAATTCACAATTATTCAAACTAAACCAAGGATTCTTAAACTGGTTTTTAAAATATTATGATAATTATTTTGTAATCCAACATTTTTTTTATTCTATGCATATTTGGGAAGGAAATCCATTGGTTTCACTGGAGTGCCAGTAAAGAGGTCTATGATACAAAAAAGATTCAGAATGTCTGAACTAAAAAATGATAAAAGCTCCGTCTTAAGTTACTAGAGAACAAGAAATTTGAAATACAATGGAAAGACCACTCGATCTGTGAACTTCAGTTTCTTCATCCATTACAAGAAGGTTTATGAGCTCTATAAACATTCATTAAACACCTTCCACATGCACAATCCTGTACTGGGTGCTACTAGTCTCTGTACTCAAGAATAATACATAATTTTAAGAAAAAGAAAGCATTTATTAAGCACCTATTATATGTCAGGCACTGTGCTAAGTGCTTTACATATATTATCTCATTTGCTCTCCCTCATAACTTTGTGAGTTAGGTGCTATTATTATCCACATTTTACAGTTAAAAGAAGTGGTGCAAAGAAAGGTTAACTGACACAGCTAATGTCTGAGGCCACATTTGAACTCAGGACTTTTTGAGTCCAGGAAGTTAACTAGATGACTTCTTGCACCACCAAATTGCCATTAACAACTTGAGAAATCAGAAAAGGTTTTCCCTAGAAAGTGTTATCTGATTTTGACCCTGAAGTAACTTAAGGATTCTAATAAATGGATGAGAAGCAAATGCATTCCAAGCATGAGGGTAGCAGACAGACTGTGCAGAGGCCTTAAGATGGGAAATACACTGTTGAGTTCAAGAAACAGGAAAAAGGAACAGAGAATGTGTGAAGGTCAGTAATATGAATTAAGTCTAGGAAAGTACTTGGCTGACTAGGAAAGACTTTGGCTGACACCAAATTTTGAAGGCTTTAGTTGTTAAAATGAGAATTTTGTATTTAATTGTAGAAGCAATAGGGAACAACTGAGCATCTTTGAGCAAGAAATCAAGAACAAAGGTATGATCAAATCTATGTGTTAGGGTGATTATTTTGATAGTTATGTCCAAGGAGAGACTCAAAGTACAGAGTTAATAAAGACCTGGAACAAGATAGTGACTATGTGAGAAGAGAGAAGGGGATGTGAAAGATATGGATACAAAAGTGCCTAGACTGAGCAACTGATTAGATGCAATCAAGGATGAAGAAGAATGAAGAATCAAGTATCTTAAAGATCCTTTCTATCTTTAAATCCTAGGATCTATCAAAGACAACCAATTTCCTCATTCCCTTCCCACTCAACTCCACACTGGGCATGCACAACATTACTTCCTAGATTGCTGCCAAATACCAGATTAAATAAAGTTCTCATTTTAACGTCTCTATCACTCATTTTCCCCAAGAGTCAAAGAAAAAATTATCTGTTAACCTCAAACCTTCTTCCCTCCCCACTTTCAATGGACTGCTGTCTGTATTCTAAAGATTTTATGGAGATAGAAATTATGTCAATTGAGCCCTTATTTTATTGTAGGAAATGAATAATCACCAAAAAAAAAAAAAGGAAGAAAAGAAAGAGTAGTGGTTACAGTATAAATTGTAATGAAGTTAATGGATCTGCATAGAGCAAATGCAGAATTGGCTACCCTGGCCCCAATGGGGAAGCCCAGCTGTGCAGAGAGCTGTCCGAGGTCCTGAATAGACTCAGCAGAGAGAAGCTCTATCTTTACTCTAGGGAGATGTGCCATACTTAGCATCCATATGAGAGGCTCTAACAGTGATATCAAGCTCAAAAAGAAACAGGAGCCACTAAACCATACATAAGGATCCCTTATGTAAAGATTTTTTTTGTATTGACTTAGAAAACCACATAGTGACATTATGTATATTTTATTGTATTTTTATATATTTTATTAAATATTTCTTACATTTTGATCTTGATTGTTACAGAATGTTACAGGCAGCAAAATAGCTGCATATTTCATAGCCCTGCTCTATCTAGCACAACTTTAACCCCGATAATTCCACCCCAAGGGTCTTTTAAATGGAAATAATAATAGAAGTAAAGAATGTCAGTTATTCCTGTTCCTCATTCAAACCTTCTCAGCTCAAAAAAAAATATTTCTTCTCCCAAGGTCCCACACAGGGACCCTCTTGATATGTACCAACCCATTGGGGGGGACTTTTTGATCTAATAATCACAGAATGTCATAGTGGGAAAAGATCTTAGAGATCATCTAGTGTGACATACATTTTAAAGAGGGAACTAAGGGCCAGGGAAAGGAAGTGATTTGCTAAAAGTCATATGGTTTCTGAATGAGCCCAGTGGTTTGCTCATACATGAGTCTGACTACTCTAAAATGTGGGTACAACTGGGGCAGCTATTTAAATTTAACTCATGAATTTTAAACGAAATTTGATCTACAGCAATTGGATTTACAGACAATGTGTCTCAGTCTGCAATTATGTGAGGCCACCTGAATAGAGCCCCAGAATACTCCTTACCCCAGGGATATATACAAATACTCACTGATTTTTAGACAATTAAGAATAGCTTACATCATTATGGAGATAGAAATTACATCAATTGAGCCCTTATTTTATTGTAGGAAATGAATAATCACCAAAAAAAAGGAAGAAAAGAAAGAGTAGTGGTTACAGTATAAACTATAATAAAGTTAATGGATCTGCATAGAGCAAATGCAGAATTGGCTACCCTGACCCCAATGGGGAAGCCCATTGCAGAGAGCTGTCTGAGATCCTATGTGTTTGTCTAGGAAGTGGGACATTTGACTTCTCTCCACTTCCTTCTCTCCCCAACCCAACTCCAGCAGATAAAGTATGGACACTCAAGAGAGGGGCTTTGCTTTTGGTAGTAACAGCACATAGCTCAGTGCTATGCTGGGCCAGGGCAGTGGGAGGAGCCAGTTATTTTGGGACCTGATTTAAGTGTGAGTATCCTTGAGGTACAAACTTGCAAACCTTTCCCAGCTGAGATACTGCCTTTAAAAATAGTCTACCTGGGGAAACTTTTCAGGGGCACTGTCTGAACTCAGCTGGAAAATATTTCTTCCCACCCTTCACACTGTCTTATTTTGCTCTCCTCCCCCACTAGAGAAAAAGGGTGACACTGGGGGAAACATGTCCCACTTCCTAGATGATGAATTTGCAAAAGATAAGGATATGAAGAAGATGATCTGGATAGTCATGATAAGAGGTAGGTTCAGAAGCATGTTTAAAGAAGGGAAATGTAGCAAAAGAAAGCTGATTTTTTGAGTCCCACTTTGGCAGAAAGAAGTCTCATGAAGATATTGTATTCAGGAGGCAGCTTAGTTTTAAATGGATTTTCCAAGATTTACTTCTTTCCTTCAAGGGAGGAAAAGAGACAGCTAAGGAGCAAGTGAGCCAGTGCTAGAAAGCAAATGTTATGGCTTCTACTCTTTTTCTTCAAATTTCATAATATGAGAATTGAGTTAGGTAGTGACTTGTGCTTGGTGTTAGAGTATGGACTGGAAGAGAGAGTCCTGCTTTATGGTAGCTCCCATAATCCTATTAAATATTTTTTTTAGGATCCTTAATAGGAGTAGTTTCTATTCAACATAGAAACATGCTTCTCTAAGCCACAGACTGTGCTCCTTATTTATGACCTAGAAACAAAGGGCCTTTGGGATCACAGGAGCAATTGGAAGCAGTGGTCCACCGAGTACAGCCCCCCCCCTCACTTTACAGATGAAGGAATAATTTCCAAGAGGTTAACTCATTTGTCCATGGTCACAAAGCTAGTAAGTCTCTGAGGCAGAATTTGAATCCAGGTCTTCCTGACTCCAAGTTTAGTGCCTGACCCACTATATCATATTGTGAGCCTGAATACCCCCTACCCAATATAGCCTTATAATTTGAATCATGAAGCCTTAAAATTAGCTAATATTCCCAAGTATCCAATTCATCAGGCTGTACTATAGCAAGTGGAGCCTTTGATTCGGGTTAGTGAGCTTGTATTCTCAGCCTCACATTTCCATAAAATTGCTTTATGACCAGGAAAATCTCTGACAACTGGTAACTTGCTTTTTAAAATAGAAATTTTAATATGTAGATCTCCTGATTCCACAAGAATGTAGTAAGGATTAACAAGGTGGGAAACACAGCTCCCAAAGCTGAAGAAATCATCAAATATTTCATAGCCTGTTCACTGATCCCTGTCTATGACATTCCATGTCTCATTTCTGTTCCTTTGTATAAGATATCCTTCTCACCTCCCATCACTTAGAATGTTTTCTTTCTTTCTCATCTCTGACTCTGGGAATTCTGACCTCTCTTTGAGACTTAGCTAAAGAAGCACTTCTTGGGGCATCAAGGTAGCCCAGTGGATAGAGCACCAGCCCTGAAGTAAGGAGGATCTGAGTTCAAATCTGGTCTCAGACACTTAACACTTCCTAGCTGTGTGATCCTGGGCAAGTCACTTAACCCCAATTGCCTCCGCCAAAAAAAAAAAAAAAAAAAAGCACTTCTTAAACAAAGCCTCTCTAATGCCTTCCATTTGCTAGAGCCTTTCGCTCAAAAAAATGATACTATACACACATGTTATGTATATGTGTGAATATATACATACACATACATACATGCATATGTATGTGTACATACACACATATATGTGTGTAATGATTATTTATCTGTTTATAATTTATTCCCTGCCCTCTCCGCAGCACCATACCCTGAGAATGTAAGTTCCCTGAGGA
Source organism: Myrmecobius fasciatus (assembly GCA_023553655.1). Taxonomy (NCBI): domain Eukaryota; kingdom Metazoa; phylum Chordata; class Mammalia; order Dasyuromorphia; family Myrmecobiidae; genus Myrmecobius; species Myrmecobius fasciatus. Next base: position 10,208 of record JAJPUD010027277.1, on the reverse strand, counting down.
TAGAGATTATTTTGTTTTTATCTTACTAACCCACATATATAGTGTCTGGCACATAGTTGGCATATCATAAATTTCTATGGATTTAAATTGAATACCAGAAGGGACTTTTAAAAAGCATTAGTCCCAACTCTCTGACTTTACAGGTAGAGAAACTGAATAACAAAAAGAAAAGGAGACTTGCTCATTACCACATAACTAGCAAGAGGCAAAACAGAGACTAGAATTTTAGGTCTCTTCACTCCCTATCTGATATCCTCTGTGTTTTCTTCTTAACTTGAAGAGTAGAAGTTACTCCTTTGAGCCCTAGAAGTTACAAAGTTTGATCCATGTCTGCAGCTGTTCTCTAGTACTGCTCTGCCCCCTCTCCCAAGATCCCAGAAAGTACTACAGCTGTCCAAGGCTAGCTTCCAACCCCAGCTCCCCTAGTCACTTCCTCTCTGCCCACAGAGGGGGAGGACAAGGCAGCTGGCACCAGGAAGCTGAGCTTCTGCCAAAGCAAAGGCAGCAGAGGCCATGTCCCCAGTCTCCAGGCCAGAATAGAGAGGCAACTGAATGGGTCGGGGGTAGAAGGGAAAATAGATGGACCAAAGAACAGATGGCTCAGGATAAAAGTGTAGAGTCTACCCTGGTAGCCTTTGGGACACAGAAGACAAGAAATAGTTCAACTCAATATGACAAGTAGCAGAGAGGGGGATAGAGAAGAAACAAGGGACTGAAGGGACACCTCTCTACCAAGAGCCAACAAAACCAGGAATGGTTCCCTAGAGCCCTCCCACCTCACTCCTTCCTGCCCATCAGGAAATAGCACAAAGGGAAACCCAGAGACAGATGGTGTGCTAAAAACTATTCAGAACAATGTGACCCTAGGCAACTCGTTTACAATAATAAGGCTTTATTTGAAAAAAAAATGTGAAGAATTACACCAGGGATGTCCTAAGAATCTAATGAAATAACCGCATTTTTTAAGCTACAGAAAATGCAATAAGGATGGGGATGGAGGAAGGCATCCCCAGAGAGTGGCTTCTCAGTGCTCCAGGGTGTTTTTGGCCTTGGCACCAGTGATCTCTGGCCAGGGTTCAAGAGGGAGGTTCAGTTTGTAAATCAATGTATAATACTCCCTCTCCTTAGCTCCTCACTCTTTCTTCCTTCCCTTCTCCCATCCAGGACAAGCCAAGAGCCTTAGGGAGCAGTCACAGCTGGCCTACCCCTGAGCCATTTCTCTGCCCAATGCTGATAAATGAGGGATGGGAGAGGAAAGTCACAACAGGCTCCGGAGCTGGGAGCTATGCCATTCCACTTCCCCTTATCCTCCAGCCTTTACTCGGGACTAAAGCTCCTCCTATCTCTCCCACCCCTAATACCAACCCCTTCTCGAACCCCTGCAAAAAAAAATTAGCCTCCTCTTCCCCTGTATTTCTCTTTGTATTTCTCCATGGTGCCTTGCAAACCTTCTTAGTGTTTGGTGACTGACTTAAAGCAAGGCTGTGTGCAAAGGAAGCTTGAGAATATCTCTCAACTTTTTCATCACAGCCCCATCCTATCAAAGAGCAAGAATTTTCTTTCTCCTATTAAAGCCATAAGCTCCAGGAAACATTCTGGTCCAGTGAAAATAACACTAGTCCAGAGTCAGATGACCTGGGTATAAATCCTGACTCGGAAGCTTTCTACTCAAAGCTTACCATAATGCACATAGGAAGTGTTTAATAAATGCTTATTGATTAACTGATTGATAGCATGACTTTGGGCACATCAATTCACCTTCTCAGGTCTCAGCATCTTCATCTGAGGAGGCCATACCAGATGGCCTCTGAGTTCCCTTTCAGCAAGGCAGATAGAATCTAGTCAGAAGAGAAGGAGGAAATGGATGAAGAGGAGGGAAAGGAAAGGGAAAAGAGAGAGGAGAAAAGGAAGGAAGGGAAAGGGGAAGAGGACAAATAGGAAAATGATTATTTCCTCATTAACTTGGGGCTTAATCTACGATACTGGAAAAGTAGAAGCAAGGAGGGAAGGCATCAGCAGGAGAGCAGGTATGGTGCAGATGATGGTAGGAAACTGGTATCAGGCAGACAGAAGATTTCCTTCATGTTTCTGGGAAATGAGGAAGCTACGCTGAGTGAAATCAGCAGAACCAGGAGAACATTATACACAGCAACAAGACTATACGATGATCAATTTTGATGGACATGGTTCTCTTCAACAATGATGTGATTCAAACCAGCTGTGCTGCGATGAAGATAGTCATAAACATCCAGAGAGAGGCCTGTGGGAACTAAGAGTGAACCACAACACAGCATTTTAACGCTTTCTGTGAATATTTCCATGCATTTTGTTTTCGTTCTTAGGTTGTTTTTTTCTTCTTCTCTTTCTAGATCTGATGTTTCTTGTGCAGTAAGATAACTGTATAGATATGTATACATGTATTGTATTTGTCATAGAATTTATCCTATCTAGCATGTATTAGATTACCTGTCATCTAGGGAAAAAAAGTTTTTTTTGCAAAGGTCAATGTTGAAAGGTCACTCATATGTTTTGTAAATAAAAAGCTTTATAAAAAAAAAGAAGACCTAAGTTCAAATACTAAAAAAAAAAAAAAAGAAAAGAAAGAAAGAAATGAGGAAGCTACGTAGGGATAGAACACTCATCTCACAAGGGGAGAAAGAGCCAGACCAGGACCCTGACATTCTGGCCTCCAGCCTTCCCCTCAAAACAGATTCATCATTCCATCTGCATTGGGATGTAGATGATTAAAGTGGGCAATGCTTTCTTGGATAAGAGGTCTTAACAGTATAATTTTTGGATTGTTAATCGTGGAACAAGATCCTGTTAGTCAGTGCAAATTATGGGTTATTAATGGAATGTGCTTTAATTGATCTAATACTGATGCTTGATGAACTCAGTGTTTCCTTTATCTTCACTGGCTAGAGCTTTGGGTCAAATTGACTTCCATTTTTCTCTCTTAGCTCCTGGTCACTTCCCTCTGCTGCCCAAAGACCAAGGGGATAATAGAACACCAAGGAAATATTCTCCTGTTTCTTTTCCCTCTTGTTTTTTCCCCAAAGGCCACATTCTGGGGGCCTTATGAATATTTTCATCTAATCAGCATAATCCTTCTTTCTCAGGCAAATTTGCTGACTAAAACTCTCAAGGGGCTCCCTCAAAGGTTATCTTTTCTTGCCATCTACCACTCTCTCCTGTCATTGACAAAGAGATAACTTTTTTCTCCAGATAATTCAGGGCACTTTCAGTTGCTTAGCTTTTGCATAAATTTGCTGACTTCAAGATTTCTTAATTCCAGATGCAGTTGTCTTTCAGTTAGCCAAGTTAATCCAAACTACCAGATAATCCCCAAATCATTTTCATTAAGCTATCCAATGTGTCATATGCCTATTTTAGCAGCTGATTTACATACACAGTAAACCTTCTTATCTTTCAGAATTAAGATTTGAGTCCCACTGTTCTGGTTACTATAGAAGTCCAATATATAACATATGTAGATTATAAATTTTCAGAGAATTAGAACAGAATAAAATAAGACATAGTTAACATAAAACTCCCCTAAATTCTACTCATTCTCAGGATAGCATGGAAATGACTCTGTATTGCATTTGTTAAGTGCCTACCATTTAGCCAGGCCAAGTGCTAGGTGTTGAGGATAAGAGAAAAATTCAAATGCCTCTGTCTTCAAGGAATTTATATTCTACTGAGTAAGACAACAGGTACACAAATAAGCACATCCAAAGTAACTTGAGGTAATTTTTGAGAGACACCAGAATATGGTAGATTTAAAAAAGAGAGAGAGAAGGCATTTGACTTGAGCTTTGAAAGAACTGAGAGATTCTTATAGTTGAAGGTATACCACTACCACTGATTGTTGTGCAAGGTCTCATGGAGAGATACAAAGAGAAATGCAAGGGAAAAGGGAGACTACTTTTTTTGGCAGGGGTGAGGATTGAAAGAGGCAGGAAGGGCTTTTGGTCCTGATCAAAGACACAATAAAGTTAAGGAGAAGGAAGAGCTTTGGTAGGCACAGGAAAGATGGGAGGTGATATTTCTGTGTTCATTTATTCAATTATGTCCAGCTCTTTGTGACTCCATGGACCATATTACACCAAGCCCTTCTGTCCTCTATCATCTCCCAATGTCTGTCCTACTTCATGTCTTATCATGATTTCTATCCATCTCACCTTCTTCCATCCCTTTCTCCTTTTGCCTTAAATCTTTCCTGGCACTAGGATCTTTTCCAATGAGTTCCATCTTCTCATTTTGAGGCTAAAGTATTTAAGATAAATATGCCATCTGAGATGAAATACACATGAAAAGCAAAAAGCCAGTTTATCTGGAAAGTAGAATATTTGAAGAAGAAAAGTGGACTAAATCTGGAAAGTTTAGGATGTAAATAAATGCTAAATAAATGTGTAATATCAGAGTGAAACTTATGACAAGTTTCACCAAACTGAAAAGGCTTTGAGCATGGACTGATGCTAGACTGGCAATGTCTGTTGTTCAAGGACAAATTCAAAGAAGCTCTTTAGGGGTTGGCCAGAGGGTGATGTAGTTTTCAGCTTCAAAGACTCTCAAAGACAATCTACTCAGAGTTTGATGGCTAATTTCCATTAGTGTAGAAGTATCCTTGGAAACACACATATACAATCACAGATCCTTAAAGTGTAATGGAAATTTGGCAAAGCTTAATCTTTCTTTGGTGATTCCAAAGACATTTACAGAATCTCATAACGCTTTTGAGGTCACCATTGTGAATACCCACTGTGAGGAAGGTCATAATTCATCCAACTGAACCTTGAGGGTAGAGATCACATTTTTTTTTTGTCTTCATACATACCATTAAGTACAATCTCTTGAATATGTGTAATGTTTGCAGATTTAAAATAAATTCAATTGACTTGTAAACATTAGAAAATAAAGGACACAATTATTAGGAATCATCATTGGCTCACAAAGAATAGTGAGCAAGTATTTTTGAAGTGTTTACTACATTCAAGGCACAGTACTATGTGATGGATATTCAAAGAAACACAAAGACACCACCCCTGACCTCAAGGAGCTCACGTTCTAATGGAGGCAGTAATACACAAGCAATTATGTACATATAAAATATATACTGAATTAATGCGAGGTAATTTCAGAGTGCAAGCATGGGGCAGAGGGATGGAGAAAGAAATGCAGAGGAAAGAACTCTGCCAGGAATTAGAATTAGAGCTCAATCTTTGGAGAGACCAGGGAAGGTGAGAGGGGGTAGGGGGAAGGAGGGAGAGAATTCCAGGGCAAAGGCACACCATGGCCAAAATAAACACTTTACCAGCAAGAAGAATCCAGATTACATAGTGTGTGGAGGACAGTTAAAACTGGAAAGGCAAGTAATGGAGGGCTTTAAATGCCAAACAGTGGTTTTTATATGTGTCATTCCAAACTAATCTCATTTCCTTTTTGATTAGATAGATCAGAGGCATACAACAGATACAGAATATCTCGATGGCAACAAGGCATGGGATAAAGTTCCTCATGCTAGCCTGATAGCACAGTTGGGTGGACTTGTAACTAACTTATTAAACAATCATCTCTTAAAGTCTTGATAAATAGAGGGATGTCAACCTTGAGGTAGTTCTTCATTGTTAGTCATAGGGATCTGTCCTGAGACCTGATCTGGTCAGCATTTTAACAATAACTCCAGTGCAAAGCACAAAGCTTGACATGTAGTTGGCACTTAATAAATGTTGAATGATTAACTTGAATGCAAATTTTGATGGCATAGTTATCAAATTCATAGATTACACAAAAGTAAGGCAGATAAGTAATACATTGGATAACAGAATCAAGTTTCAAATTGATATAAGGTAGAGTTAATAGGCTGAAGCTAAAAAATTAAAAAATTTCAAAGGGTGAAGATGAAATTTGCTATTTAGGTTAAAAGAAAATGGAAGATGTTGTGGGAAAGATATAGATTAAGCAATATGTGTGTGTGTATCTCTATACACATATATATATATACATTTGTGTGTGTATGTGTGTGTAGACGTGTGTGTGTGTGTGTGTGTGTGTGTGTGTGTGTGTGTGTATGTGTAACCTGTTGGTACCACCTTACCTTTTCCTGGAGTTAAAAAAAGAGCCCATAGTGTGATATGTGACTTTAGAATTTTGTTGTTCAATCATTTTCAATCATAAACTCATTTTGAATTTTATTGGCAAAAATATTGGAGTGGTTTGCCATTTTCTTCTCCAGGTTGCTTTACAAATGAGGAAACTGAGGCAAACAGGGCTAAGTGACTTGCTCTAAGTCACACAACTATTAAGGATCTGAGACAGGATTGGAATTCAGATCTTTTTGACTCCAGGCTCAGTGCTTATCTACTATAATGCCTACCTATATAATTTTAGAAAACACAAACAAAAATGTAATATATAAAACAAGGGAGATCCCACTATTCCCTGCAATGGCCCGATCACATCTGTAATATATGCCTATCAATGCATGTCATATAGACAAACCAGAGAATGCTGAGAAAATGACTAGAATGCAGAAATGTATAGAAACCATGTCATATGAGCTGGAGATAATTAGCTTAAAGAAAAGAAGATTTGGAGAGGACTATGAACCATCATTAAATATCAGAAGGGCTGTCTAGTGGAAGGGAAATTAGATTTTTTTCTATGTTAATCAAAAGGGTGAAAACTAAACCTAATGCATAGAAATTACAGGGAGGCAATCTCCAGCTTGATATAAAAAACTCCAAGATGACCAGAAAGCAAACAGACCTTCTTGTGGTCTCTATGTTACTGAAAGTATTTAAACAGAAATCACATGAACTTGTCAGAAATGCCTAGGGCATGATAAGAGGACAAAGTAGCCTCTGTAGTCACTTCTACCTCCAAAAGTCTATAATTCTAGCAGAATTGCAGCTGACATCATGCTGGATAAGAAAGCTCACTGTATAGCCCAACCTTAATCACCGACTGGGCATTGCCTCAGGCATACGGAGATATGTTAAAGACCTTAGTTTAAAAAGGCCAAAGATTCCCACTGCATCTGAGGCCATTTCCAGTCACTCTGATCTATATATTACCAATGGGTCCAAAAAACTCCAGAAGACAATATAGGGTTGGTGACTTTGCACAGCCCTCCCTCACTTAAATTCAATTCACTTGCAAATCATAGCATCATCTTCCTGATGACATGGTCGTCTTTGAGAATGAAGGACAAAAAATAATAATAAAATGTTAAAAAGTAATTTGCATTTACCAATAGGACTATTACAGAATAGCTGGGTGGCACAGTTGATAGAGCATTGGCTTTGGAGTCAGGAAAACCTGAATTCAAATCTAGCCTTAGACCTTACTAGCTGTGTGATCCTTAACAAGTCGCTTATAAAATTGCCTCCCCAAAACAAGACAAAAACAAAAAAGGGTACTATCATACTAGATTATCCTCAGCTCTTTCCAGTATTGTCTCTAATGGGAATTCAGAAAAATGGTTCATAAAAGGATGTAACCTCTTTTCTGACACCATGCTCACGGGAGTTGGGGACAAAGCCCATGAAGAATTAATGAATCCATTGATATCAGATCCATTATGAATTAGATCCAAATCTGAATCCATTGATCTATTTTAATTTAAAGCCAGCATTACCGCTTGGGCTACTGGTTTCCAAAAATTGACATTGTGCTGGTGAAAGATTTCCTTTGATTTATCCTAAAGTTTCTGTCTCCAAGCTTCAAGGGAGTCCTTTTTCCTGTCCTCCTGGTTTGGGGAACCAAGTTGTAGTGCCATTTTTAGCTCACCTTCACCTACATGATGAATTTAAAAGCCCTTGCTACCTCCCCTCTGGGTCTGCATTTTAGAACATTGAATATCAGAGTGGGCAAAGGACCTTAGAGTTCATCTGGTCCAATCCCCTCATATTATATGAAGATATGGAGAAAATTGAAGCTCAGAAATGAGAAATCATTTTTCCAAAGTTATAGTCTTCAGTCTTTTCAGCTTCTGCTCAAATGGATGTTTCAGGTCATTCTACTTGCCCAGGAAGATCCTTCTTTTGAATAGCTCAGTGAAGCCTAAGGAACAAGGTCAGCCTTTGCACAGCCAGAGTCAGGAGCTGCTCATGATACAATTTTTAAACTACAAAGAAACAATTCCCCAACTGGTGTCTGAAATTCAACCATTAGAAACTTCTTTTTTTTTTTTCTTTCTTTCTTTCTTTTTTTTTTTTTATTAAAGCTTTTTATTTGCATAACATATGTATGGGTAGTTCCTTAACATTGATCCTTACAAAGCTTAGAAACTTATTTCTTTAGGCTTTATTTCCTCAATATCCCCCACTATTATCCTTCTACCCCCATTCTGCTGTCATCTTTCTATTCAATTCAACAAGCATTTATTAGATACCTACTATGTTGCAGATCCTGTGTAATACAAAGACACCGAGATAGGAAGACAAAAACATAAAATTGCTCCTGACCTCAAGGAGATTACATTCCATTCAGGGGTGGGACATGTATACAGATAAGTAAATACAAAATTGTGAAAAGGCAATTTCAAGGGCAGAAAATACAGAAATAGGAGGGGCACCTGCTGAGCTTTGAAAGGAGCTAGATATTTCAAGGGAACTATATAAAAGGTGGAAGTGAAGAAGAAGAGCATTCCAGACTTAGGGAAAACAAAGGTAAGAAATGAATGGCATGTCATATACAGGTAACAGTGAGGAGCTGATAGAGCTAGAATATTACAGTGCACAATTTAGAATGCTATGCTGGAGCCAAACCGTGAGGGACATGAAAAGTCAAACAGGAATTTGTATTCTTTTCTCCAGAAGTAGTAGGGAGCTACTGAAGTTTCTTGAACAAGGAAGTAACATAGCCAAACTTCTGCTTTAGGAATATTGATTTCAAAGCAAAATGGAGGACAGATCAGAGAGAGAAGTGGCTGGATGCAAATCAGACCAATTAAAAAGTTATTATGCTATTCTAGGAGAGGAGTGACTGAGCCTGAAAGAGGATGGTGGCTACACAAATGGAAAAAAGGGAATGGATGCAAGAGATGTTGTAAGATAGAATCTTTGAAAATGAAAATCTCTCTCCCTGGAAGGTCTAACATATTTAGGAGTTGCATGAAAGGCACCAAATACCAGAAGCAAAAAGTGTTAAAGTTTTGCTGAGAGCCAACCTGTCAAGAAAGCCAAAAGAGATAGAGAGGAAAGCCAGACCAAGGTGAGAGGCACTAATAAGGCTGGAAGCATCTTTATTAGCCTTTCCTCTATCACGAGAAAAGGCTGTTCTGAGAGGCAAGCACTTGACCTAAAAAATCAGATTTTCCTGAGGGTCCAGCACAAGGGAAGGGATCTCCCAGGGAACAGCTACATCCTCTGATCTACAGAAAGCAACAAATAAAAATTCCTTGGGACATGGGGAGGGAATAACAGAATGAGTGTCTGCATTGCATGAGAAGCTGGGCTAAATATGGACTTCTAAAACATAAGACACCACTCACAACAGTTTCCTGGAAAAGGCCATCTGGAGAAGTGTCTCGAGCGTCGTCTGCCACTTGGAGGAAGAGTGTCTCAGAAAACCCCATTCTGGCAAGGAACTTCGAGAGAGATATTCTGGGAAGGGGAGACAGAGGAAGACTGGAAACCCAAATACAGGGTCTCTACTCTGATGAAGCCAGTGCTTAGCACATTAGAAATGTTTGTTGATTGACTGATTGATTGATTGAATTGCCTGGCAATCCTGGGCCCATTATTTGGCCTCCCCTTCCTCGGTTGCCCTAGCATTCTGCAGACAGAATTGTGGGCAATCTTCTTCTTTCATATTCCCAGAGAAGGAGCATCCCTAGTCTCCCCTAATTAACTGTTCTTATTTCCTGTTCCTCAGTAGTCCCTCCTTCTGTCTAACCTCATTTCCCAATGCTCCATCAAATTCATATCTTTAGCTTTACAATAAGTCATTTAATATCCTCAATTTCCTCATTTGTAAAATGATAGGGTTGGACTAAATGATCAGCTCTTAGTCATATATTTCTAAAGACTTTTTCCTATTAGGAGAAATGTCCACAAAAGCTAAAATAAGAAGAGAGAGAAAAGGAAAGACAAAGAGAAAAGAAACAGAGACATTGACAGAGAGGCATATACAATGACAGAAACAGAGACACTGAGAGAGAGAGAGAGAGAGAGAGAGAGAGAGAGAGAGAGAGAGAGAGA
>JAJPUD010027276.1:0-15694 GCA_023553655.1 Myrmecobius fasciatus | reverse complement strand
TCAGGTAAGACTTGGGCATGTTTATACTACCCTCCAAATGCCAGCTGAGGAGTGGCAACTGCAGTCAGTGACCAGTTGTTTAGCCTCGCAGGAGCAAACAGCCAGGTTCAGCCCACTCCCATTGGGTTATAATTGGCTGCTTGCTAAAATGGTTTACTGTAGAAGCAGGCTGTTGTTGTTCAGTTGTTCTTCAATCACGTCTGACTCTTCGTGACCCCATTTAGGACTTTCTTGGCAAAGATACTGGAGTGGTTGGCCATTTCCTCCAACTCAATTTACAGATGAGGAAACTGAAGCAAGCAGGGTGAAGTGACTTGCCCAGAGTCACACAGAAAGTATCTGAGGCTGAATTTGATCTCAGATCTTTCTGACTCTAGCCACTGCAGTGCCACTTAGCTGCTGACAGAAATTGTCAATACCAAATGTAATCTGGACTGTGACTCCCTTAAGTGATCCTTGTGATGTCAGAATTTCAGTAATGTTCTTGCATTCTTACTCTTCAAATATTTTGGGGGCAGCTAGGTGGTCCAGTGGATAGAGCCCCAGCCCTGAAGTCAGAAGGACCTGAGTTTAAATATGACCTCAGACACTTAACACTTCCTAGCTGTGTGACCCTGGGCAAGTCGGCCCCTTTCATTAAGATATATGGAATGAGGGGCAAAACAGCCAGAAGGAGGTGGCTTTCCTGGCTTGGATTGCCAAGGGCCACTGGGGTCTCGTGACCTTCACTTATCTCCTCCCCCTCTCCTCCTAAAAGTATAAGGAGCATAAGGATTGCTCTTGGAGTTGGGAAATCCAGTGGTTGGCCCCCAGGGTGGCAGGTTTGCTATTCTGTTATTTCAATCAAAGACATTTTAATCTTCAACTCCTGGCTTTGATTTATTTCAAGACTTGACACTGCCCTTCTGGAGAGACATACTTGCTCGCTTTCCTTCTTCCTTTTATTCCTACTAGCGTTCCTGCCTTATTTCTTCCTTTCCTTTCCCACCCTTCCTTCTCTCCTCTCTCCTTTCTTTTTCCCCCTTCCTTCTCTCCTGGTTACCTTCTTCCCTTTTCTTCTCCCTTCCTTACCTTGTTTTTTTTTCTTCCCTGCTTTTCCTTTGTCCTCCTTTCCTCCTGTCCTTGCTTACATCTCTTTTTCTCCTGCCTTTAGAAGTTCTTCTTTCCTCCTCTTCTCAGTTCCACCCTCCTTTCCCCACTCCCTTGCTTCACTGCCCCTCTCACTCTCACTTCTGTTATAACCTTATCTATGTTCTTCTCAGAACAAGTTACTTCCTTTCCAAGGAGAACAAGACCAAGAACAAGAAATGTCCAGTGAGTGAGAGAAGGTCCTCAGCCACCCCCGCAGGGCTCCTCGCCATTTGTCTCCAGGTTCCTGGATGAATTCTTCCATTCCCAGGGCACTTGGGGGATCCACTGAGGCAGAGCCAGGCAATGTCACTAATCCAAATGCAAATGAGCTTTCCTGAGACCGAGGAATAGAATTTTGTCAAGGGCTTCTTCCCCGGTATCTGGTGTCAGTAGAACAGCTAATCACAGTCTTTGGTTAGGAGACAATTTCCCCTTATCAAATATTTTGTTATCTTTTAATTAGCTGAATCCCACCACATTAGTGATCATTAAATTGAGGCTGAAAGCCTGTTGCCTGCTTGAATCCCAGTGTAGCGAGAAGAGGAGAGAGTTAAAACAGCTCTGATTGATGTGTGTGCAGGGCACGCTACCTTCCCCAAAAGAGACACAAGGGTCTCTCCTTCAAGGGCGGAGGTGGCCCGGAGGACTCTGAGCTGCCCTTGCTGGGTGACCCCTACCTAGAGAAGCATTCTGGGCCTTTGAACATCAGTGTTCTTACCTGCAAAGCAGAGCCCGGAGAGGGGATAGCTACTAGCCAGCTGGTCCAGGCCAAGTGGCTTCTAACAGTCTCCAAGAACACACAAACAGCAGGAAGGGAAGAGGAAAACAGAGGATGGCTGAGGAGCAGTTCTGGCCAGCTGGGCTATATGGTACGCAGCAGGGAATAGTGGGAAGTGAAGGTGATGAACACATCATACATTTTCTATCCGGTATCTCCAATCAGGGTCTGATTTCAGGCTTAAAGCTAATCCTTACTATGGGATTATATTCTCAGAGGCTACAGATGAAATACCCGTATTTGTGAAATAGAGACATTCCTTCGGAATGGGCCCATTCCTGCTATCCTCTGCATCCCAGAGGCCTGAAGGTTTCCTTTGGTTTCCCAGCTTTTTCTCCCCCCCCCCAACACCCAGCTGTTCCCCCGATTCCATTACAGCAGTACCCCCTTGCTATTCTCTCCAGGTCACTAAGGCTTCCATGGGAGCTCTCCAGTGTGGCTCCTTGGCCCCCAACAGTGGTCCTGCTGACCACCAGCACAATTGCCTTCATGTTCCTCTCATCTTGTCTGCCTTCCCCTTTAAGTGCCTTCCCCTATGGCGTCCACCACTGTCTGGTGCAGGGCTATGCACACAGTGGACTGGAAACTCAAAGCTGATTAATAGACTCAGGGATAGGAAGAGTTTTAATAAAAATGTAAATTATGCTCTCCAGGCTGTGTCTACACACACAAACCAATCTGGGCAAAAATGGGCTGGGGGGAGGGTAACGCAGGAGCCAGGGAAGATTCAAGCACCGGTAAGAGACTGAGCCTAAGAAGCTGTTTCCAAAATCACTGGTTATTTAATGGAATTGAAACTTTGCTCTCTTTTCCAAGGCAGTCTGTATGTAGGGGTGGTGTGAGGACAGCTTCAGTCGACTGAGACTCCCTGGCCCCATCAATCTGCTATATCATCTCTCTGACACAAGGAAATGCAGAAGGGGGAGTGCAGCCTTCAAAGTCCATTTTTTAACAACTGAGTTGTCCAAATGATTTTCAAACCTATTTTCAAAGCTGTTAAATTCTCTATGATCTATTCACCCAGCCTCCATAGACGTCCTCCTCCTCATCGTGTGGAGGTGACCCTGGGCTCTTGAAAGCTTTGACAGCAGCATCCAAGGCCTGGAAGATTATGTTCATATATACCTGTGTGTGTGTGTGTATATGTGTGTGTGTGTGGGAGAGAGAGAGAAAGAGAGAGAGAGAGAGAGAGAGAGAGAGATTGTCACAGAGAGACAGAGAGATAGAGCTAGAAAGAGAGAGAAAGAAAGAAAAAAAGAAAAAGAAAAAAGAAAGGAAGGAAGAAGGAAGAAGGAAAGGAAGGAAGGAAGAAAAAGAAAAAAGAAAGAATAAGAAAGAAAGAAAAGAAGAAAGAAAGAATGAAAGGAAGGAAGAAAGAAAGAATGAATGAAAGGAAGGAAGAAAGGAAGAAAAAGAAAGGAAGGAAGAAAGAAAATGAAAGAAAGAAAAAGAAAGAAAGAAAGAAAGAAGAAAGGAAGGAGGGAGGAAGGGAGGGAGGAAGGAAGGAAGGAAGGAAGGAAGGAAGGAAGGAAGGAAGGAAGGAAGGAAGGAAGGAAGGAAGGAAGGAGGGAGGGAGGGAGGGAGAAGAGGGAGGGAAGGAAGGAAGGAAGAAAAAAGACACAGAGACAGAGAAAGAGGGAGGGATTCAGAGAAAGTAAGAAAGAGACAGAGAATGACAAAGAAAGAGAAATAGAGAAGAGACAAGAGAAAAGAGACAGAGAGAGAAGAGACAGACACAGAGAGGGAACATGTATATAGCTCTGTGTATACTTTCTATGTATCTAGTAATTTACATATTGTTCTCCTAATTAGAATGTGACCTTGAAGTTAGGAAGTAATTTTTGTCTCCTTTGTATCTTTAGCACTGTACCTGGCACAACATAGTAAGTACTTAACAGATGCTCAATAAACACACACACACACACACACACACACACACACACACACACACACACGGGGATTAGCCAAGGGCCGGATCTCCATTTTGGGGGGCTAAGAAGTACAACAGTGCCCCACAAGGGCTTAAGTTTCTTTTAGAATGAAACCATCTGCAGTAGGGGCCATGATCCTTGGTGGAGGGGGAAAGACGCTGTATAATAGAAGGAACCCCTTGAAGTCAGTACCTTCAGAAGCCTGAGATCCAATCGCATGTGTGATTACAATAATTAGACTGCTTGTTCTCAAGAGTGAAGGCTAGCTTTTCTTTCCAGGGTTGTTCCTCTGAATGAACAGAAATGAAGTTGAAGAGACCATCAGCAGCCATCTTCTCAGCTGCTTTAATCAAGAAACAATCTAAGGAAGATGCAATGACCTTGAGACTATCCTAATAGAAGGGACCTGATTACAATGAAATGTCATTTTAAAACCCTTGAAGTGCTCCCTAATAGTCTGGCGTTGGCTGAGCTGAGTGGATCTTTTAAAAAATCATTAAAATCAGAGAATCTTTCCTTTTACCAACGCATGATGAATAGTGTTAGTGAGGAGGGTAAAAATTAAGCTGTTACCTCCTGCCGTTCTAAGACACTCCTATTGGGAATCATGTCCTGTTGCTTCTTAGGAAAAATGAATTCAAGTCTTAATGTGAGAGTGAAAGGATTCCCACGATTCACTACAAGTCATATTCTCAACATTGGCTTGCTGGTCTAGGTGGACATATTGAAAGACTCAAGGAGACAGAGAGGTTTGCCGATCAAGCGAACTCTGAGCAGTCCCCTGGGATCTGAGAGTTTGCCCCACACCAAAGGAGGTCTGGAGGGGTGGGGTTGGGAGTTAGTATATCGAGTCTGCAGTTGAGCCTCTAAGAAAAGGATCCAATGTAGAGGGGGTTTGGCCACAGCTCAGTCTGCCCAGGAAGGCTTGACCCCACTCAGGGCTTTTGCCACATGAGGGGTCAAATGTTATTTTTTCAGGAATTAAAAATAAATTTGCTAAATTAGATAGCCCTGAAGAAACAAAAGGCGCTGTGGGTTCCCAGCCTCACCCTTGAGAATGACCAGTCTAGTATTGTAATCATATATACAATTGGATCGTGGGTGAAGGGCTCCTTCTACCACTGTGCCTCCTAGCCTTTCCAGCAAGGATCTCGGCCCCCACCACTGGTGGCTTCATGCTACAAGGCAGCTTATTTGGGCCACTGTTCTATAGACAAATATAGTCTGCTTGGGTTCTGCTCCCACAACCTGTGTGACTTTGGGAAATAATTTCTCTTTTCTGAGCCTGTTTCCTCAGCTGAAAACTGAGAGACCCAGTCTAGCTTTCAAATCTTTGATCCCAGGATTAAACTTTCATGTCCACAGGAAAAAGGAAGACTGGACCAAAAAGCAGGGAATTTTCTTAAATGAAAGAGATATTTCCTGTATTTTCTACCTATCTCCCTTGTTCACACTAAAGCCCAAGTTTCATGTAACTCCAGGAGCCTCCTCACACCAATCCTAATATCTCAACATAAATTTGGCCCCAACTCCCACATGCTCAGCAGAACTACTCAAAGGCTGATATCATCCTCATCCTCATAGCTAGAATTTCAATACCAATTTGCTTTAGAAAGATTATCCTCATGAACTACCTGGGAAGTAGGTGCTATTATCCCCATTTTGCAAATGAGAAAACTGAGGCAGATGGAGAGGTTAAGTGACATGCCCAGGGTCACACAGCTTACAAGTGTCTGAGGCCAGATTTGAACTCTGATTCGTGCCCCCCTTTCTATCCCTTCGGCCTCCTAGCTACTTACACATGCTAATGTGTTTGCCTCAGTCTCTTTCGTGTAAACAGTGGACCACTGTTTGGTCCACACAATATCTCACGCCAGCCAGGTGGTCCGATTCTCTCGGTATGGTCAAGTCATCTCTGTACCTTCATCTAAATGAGCCCCATCTGAACAAGTGCTTCTAGCCTGGGCTGCTGGGATGGGGGATGGCGAACAGATGGGAGATTTTCAGGTAGTGGGAACAGAGTCTGTAACATAGGACTTTCCCCAGGGGATTTGTGGTGCCTGTGCTGCCTAATGCCTCCTTCATTTGTTCAGTGTCTGTGTCTGTGAGATGTCACTATTTATTCCAATTTATATGGCAAGATTTATCTTGATGAGATTTCCACAAATTAGACATCCTTTGCTCTAAATTCAAATTTCTAATCACTCCTCAGTTTTGATTTGTATGCTCTGAAACTCTCCCTGGTAACACATATACCTTATTAAAGTATGATTGGAGATCACCAATATGAAACGCTAGCCCGAAGGAAGCAGATGCAGAAACATTTTCATAAAAATAAAGGTTTCTCCCAAACCCCCAAACAATGTTATTTCATTAAAATGACCAAGCTTGCCACCAAAAACAGAGAAGAAAGTGCTTCTCCCTCCCTTCTTGGCAGAAGTGGGAAACTCTGGGTGTAAGACATTGTCTATATTGTCAGACTTCATTAATGTGCCTATTAGTTTTGTGAAATTCTTTCTTTCTTTTCGATTTTTTCCTCTTTTCTTCTTTGTTACAAGCCATGGCTATTTGGGGAGCAGAGAGGAAAGAATATATCTGAAAATGAAGGTGATAGAAAAACAACATATATGTGTGTATATATATATATATGTATATGTATATATGTATCAATAAAAAAACTTCTTGCTGCTCTTTTACTTGCTAAGTAAATGTTACTTCCTAATGACTTGCCCTCTCCCCCATAGAAGCCTCCTTTGTAGCCAGTTCTCCAGTTGTGTCCTTCCTTTGTACATGGAGACACAAACATTTGTCCACACTCTTCCTCTACTTGCTGAAAAGCCTTCAGTGGTTTCCAGTGTCCATGGGTTCAAATGCTAACTCCTCAGGCTAGCATTCAAGCTCTCCACTGCTTGGCTCTCACTTACATTTCCAGCCTAATTTCCTACTCTTCTTGTTCGCAGCCCCTGCAGCCTATTCAGAATGGACTTCCTGACCTTTCCTCCAACTCACTAGTCCAGCTGAGCTCCCAGTGGCATACCAGTTAGATGCCATATCTGGATACAGATCTTCCCCCGTCTGTCTCTCATATTTGTGACTTCTTTCAAATATTCCCTTGGGGGACCACCTCCCTGTGAGCCTTTCCCTCACAAATTAGCCTTCCCACATTTCTACCTGTGCTGTAGTCATTGGCAAAAGGATTGGGAGTCACCCTTCACCCCTACCCAAGTAGAAGGTAAGCTCCTTGAGAGCAGGGGCAACTTCTTTGGCACACAGAACAGATGGATGGCCAAATCTCAAATGGCCAAATCAATGGAGCTGGTTGCTTTTCCTTAGATACCACATCTAGATCAGTCATTCAAATAGAAATTGGGCTGGTGGGTTTAGAATCAACTGGGGCTAAATCTGCTTCTGCTACTTCCTGGCTGGATGACCTCAGAAAAGTCTTTTTCCCTTTCTAAATTGCCGTTTTCTTAGCTATAAAATGAGGGGTTGGACCAAATGCCCTTTAATTGCCCTTCCACTTCTAAATCCTGCGATCCTAGGACATCCTTTGTTCTGCCAGTGAAGTCCCTCCCAATCAGCTCCATGAAATAAACAGCAGAAATCTTGGCAAAACTGGGATGTCCAGGACTTGATCCACTTTGGTGCCCTAGTCTGCCTGGTGGACAGCTGTAAAGATCCCTTACAGGTACTCAGTGCAAGGGAAGGTTTCCTGGGCATCTGCTGGGCTACCTTAGGGTTTGTAAGTCTGGAAAAACATGTTTTTGCTTTCTCCTCTCTGTCTCTGTTTCAGTTCTCTCTGCCTCTGTTCTGTCTCTCCCTTTTATCTCTCCTGTGTCTCTTCTTTCTCTTCTCTCATCCATGTGTCTTCTTTTCCTCTTACTGAATGGCTCCTTCTCTTTCCCCCTTCCCCTTATCATCTGCTTCTGTCTCTGTTTTTTCCTCTCTTTCTCTTCTGTCTGTTTTCCCCCTCTTTCCTGCTCTCCTTCTATCTCTCTTCATTTCCTTTCTGCAACCATGTCTCTTCTGTTTCCTCTCCATTTCACTTTTTCTCCTTATCTTTGCTTCTGTGTAACTCTCTTTAATTTTTGATTTTTCCTATCTCTCTCTAGCCCTCATTCACCCTCTTCATTCTCCCTTAGCCTCTGTTGTTCTCTCTTTTCTCCAGTTCTGTTTTTCATTTCTCTCCTCTTCCTTCTATCTTTCTCTTTCCCCCTTTGCACAGTTTCTTTTGCTTTCTTTCTGTTTCTTTTTCTTTCCCCTTTCTTCCTCCTCCACCTAGTTCTCTCCATTCCTCTTGTTTTCTGTGCCTTTCCACTTTATCCTCTGGTTCTTTCTCTTCTCTATACCTGTTTTCCCTCCTTCTCCCTGCATCTCTCTCTTCTCTGTTGCTTTTTTCTCTCTCTTCCTTCTTTGATTCTTTCCTTTTTCTCCTCTTGGCATATCTTTCTACTTTTTTCATCTTTCTTCTTCCCTCCCCATTCTCCATTTCTGTCTCTGTCTGTCTCTGTCTCTCTGTCTCTCTCTGTCTCTGTCTCTCTCCCCATCCCCGTCCCACCTGTCTATATGTACGTCTTTTTCCCTGAGTCTTGGGGCCTGTATCTCTCAGCTAATACTTTATTAATTTGTGCAGCTGGGGTTTGTGGATGATTTGCTAGTCAAATTTCTCGTGGGCTTACTCATGGATTTTCATAGGCTCATGTGGTGCACATTGAGAGAAACAAGATAGAGCCATTTTGGGGGAGAAAAATCATTTGCAGCAATACAAAAATCAGTGAAGGAGCAATGGAAAAGCTCTTCTCTGCCAAGTCCAGGCAACCCTAATTTGGCCATCTGTATTCCTGTAAAGAACTGAGTCCCCTACTCCCCCACCCCTCCAACCTGGACGTGCTCAGTTCTTCAAGCTCTTGATCCACTGAGGCTCCCTCTTCCCTAGTGTAGGCATTTTCCAGCCACGGGCTACTGCTAACCCTCAGCACCCAAGAAGATCACATGGAGCATGGCTGCCTGCAGAGGAATCACTATGGCTCAGACTGCATTAATCATGAGGGGAAAATCACACCAATGTATTTTCACCTACCCAGATACTGGAACAGGGAAGCTGACGGATATCTAGCTGCAAAGTGTCGGGGGGCAGGAGGAAAGACAAAGGATCAGCATCAAGAGAGGATGGTGGAGAGGAAGAGCACCAGCTGAAGAAATGATACCTCAGCCCCTCTTCACTTTTCTGAGCCACCAGATATTCTATTTACACTTGCTCAGGAGGCTGACCAGCCAGGGGCCTCTCTGTTCCCAGACTGGAAGCTCCCACCCACACATGAGTTTCTAGAGGATCATCTCTAGTCTGGGTGGGTGCTCTCAAGATGCCAACTGGGGCTGATCCTGGGGAATCTGAGGGGTGGACAACCTTCACTTTCTGACTGGGTAATTCTTCATAACATTGTCCAAGTAGCTAACACAAACCAAAACATCAAATCAAATTACTTTTTCGGGGGTGGGGGACTCAGTAGAGACTTCAAACTATTGAGTTGTGAACAATTTTCAGTTGTTTTATGGGGGCTTTGAGACACAAGATCATAACTGCCTTCCCTTCTCTCTGCCACAACACTGCCCAACAGTGCTCAATGAGCACCCATGGCTGGTCATGCAAGGACTATCCTGTGAGCCAAAGGAAGATGACGGAGGGGCCAGAATGTAGGGCTGAGCATCATAATCCCAGTATCACTGACTTCAAGCCTAAGGCAGCAGACTGCAGTGGAAAGGGAAGCTGAATAGGCAGCTGGGGAACTTGGGTTCAAATGCCAACTCAGCCATATTCTCTCTGTGTGACCTTGGCTGAATCACCCAATCTGTAAACTGAAGGAATCGAACTAGGAGATCTTGAAGATCCCCTTCAGCTCAACATCTCATGATCCGAAAACCAAGTCATGTAGTCCACTCCTCCCATTTCACAGATGGGGAAACTGAAGCCCAACAAGTTTAAGTCACTTGCCCAAGGTCACAAAGTGGCAAATACAGGCTCAGTTTGGGCCCTCTGCCCCCAAATTAAGCTGATTTAAATTTGCTAAGAGGGCTCCAGACATTCTCTCATCTGATTCTCCCTCCAGATCCTGGAAAACAGAGAATATCTCCATTTTACAGATGAGTAAACCAAGTTTCAGAGAGCCTGTGTGAATTGCTCAAGGGGACACAGTTAACATGGTTAGTCTGAAGGAGGCTTGGAGTGCCCTGTAGGGAAGATATACATGGCCTGGGGGGAAGTATAGGGGACATGGAGCCAAGCTGGTCTGCTTCTAGGACCCAATTCTTAGGAATTCCTATGAAGGAAAAGGTTCAGTCCAATCCAATCCAACCCAAGAAACAATTGCTCCACTCACTCCATGCCTGGCTCAGTGAGAAGTAGCAAAGCCAGAGAGAGATGGAAAAGACCCTGGCCCTAAAGGTCTTACAGAACAGAAACAACATGTACACAGAGAACACAAGAAAAGCCAATTTGATAGAAATTTCTTGGGGGGGGGAGAACAAACACAAGAGAATGGAAAAATTACCTTTCAGTTGGCACAGAGAAGGCACTCAGATGCTTGCTGAATAAATGAGCTGGATTTCAACTAGTTATCCATGCATCCCCTTTGTTTGCACCAGTATATTGGTGCACAATGACCAAACACTGGTACCATATGGCTTGGAGCAAATCCCTTCTCCTCTCTGGGCCTCAGTTTCCCCATCTGTAGAATGAAGGGGTAGGACTCCAAGATCTCTAAAGTCCCTTCCAAATCTACATCTATAAACTTATGACAGTCTAACTTTCATCTCAGATATTCCAAGGAATATCAAGCTACTACAGGTTAAAACAAAGCAGAAACAGAGTCCCATGTCCAGAGCAGCAAGGTTGAATTTGAAATCAGCAATGCAATATCTAAAGCCAGTCAGTCAGGAAACAAATGTAGGTAATTAGACTTAAATAAATAAAGCCTTGCTGGTAATTACATTTTTTTTTACTTGAAACCCCTGCCCAGAAGACAAGAGAGTAATTTTGATTTGCATTAGGACTTGGCAAGAATCTGTTAATTGTCCACCAGAGACAGCTGAATCTGCTAGGGCATATATAATAACACCTTTTGCAGGAGGCCTCCCTCCCAAATCCCCCTCACAGGGAACATCCCGGTTGCCTTGGCACTTTGGCATGGGAATTAGCCATAATAAGAGCTACCAACGGGAATGAGAGAGGACTGTGTAGATTGCTTTCCGAGAGTATAAAAGATAAAGGGCAGTTTGCAGGGATAAACAGAGGGCATTTCTTGCAATCTAACTCTGTGTTTATGTCTTGACAGCTACAGAAGCACAAAGGGCAGTTTTGTGTCATCCCTACATGCCCCCCTTTTCCTCTTGGCTGTCAGGGAGCATGAAGTACAGCTGGAAAGAATGGATGGTTTACAAATTATCCCTCTTTGCAGATGACATGATGGTATACTTGGAGAACCCTAAAAACTCAACTAAAAAACTACTAGAAACAATTCACAACTTTAGCAAAGTTGCAGGATACAAAATAAATCCACATAAGTCATCAGCATTTTTATATATTACCAACAAAGTTCAGCAGCAAGAGATACAAAAAGAAATGCCATTCAAAATAACTGTTGATAGTATAAAATATTTGGGAATCTATCTGCCAAGGAAAAGTCAGAAACTATAAGAACTAAACTACAAAACATTTTCCACACAAATAAAATCAGACCTAGTCAATTGGAAAAACATCAAATGCTCATGGGTAGGCCAAGCGAATATAATACAAATGACAATACTACCCAAACTAATTTACTTATTTAGCGCCACACCAATCAAACTCCCAAGAAATTATTTTGCAGATCTAGAAAAAATAGTAGCAAAGTTCATTTGGAAGAACAAAAGGTCAAGAGTTTCAAGGGAATTAATGGAAAAAAAAAAGACAGAGGAAGGTGGCCTTGTTGTACCAGATCTAAAACTATATTATAAAACAGTGGTCATCAAAACCATTTGGTACTGGCTAAGAAATAGAGTAGTCGATCAGTGGCATAGGATAGAATCACAAGACAAACTAGGCAATAACTATAGCAATTTAGTATTTGATAAACCCAAAGACCCCAGCTTTTGGGATAAGTACTCACTATTTGACAAAAACTTCTGGGAAAATTGGAAGCTAGTGTGGAAGAAATTAGGGCTTGACCCACACCTAACACCACATACCAAGATAAGATCTAAATGTGTTCATGATTTGGATATAAAGAGGGATATTATAAGTAAATTAGAGGAATATAGTATAGTTTACCTCTCAGACCTGTGGAGATGGATTAAATTTATGTCCAAAGAAGAACTGGAACTCTTAATTGAACACCAGATAGATAATTTTGACTATATTAAGTGAAAAAGTTTTTGTACAAACAAAACCAATGCAGTCAAGATTAGGAGGGAAGCAATACATTGGGAAATCATCTTTACATTTAAGGGTTCTGATAAAGGCCTCATTTCTAAAATTTATAGAGAATTGTCTCATATATATAAGAATTCAAGCCATTCTCCAATCGATAAATGGTCAAAGGATATGAAAAGACAATTTTCAGAGGATGAAATTAAAACTATTTCTACTCATATGAAAAGGTGCTCCAAATCACTATTGATCAGAGAAATGCAAATTAAGACAACTCTGAGGTACCACTAGACACCTGTCAGATTGGCTAAGATGACAGGAAAAGATAATGATGAATGTTGGAGGGGATGTGGGAAAGGTGGGACACTGATGCATTGTTGGTGGAACTGTAAATGGATCCGGCCATTCTGGAGAGCAATTTGGAACTATGCTCAAAAAGTTATCAAACTGTGCAAACCCTTTGACCCAGCAGTGTTTCTATTGGGCTTATATCCCAAAGAGATCATAAAGGAAGGAAAGGGCCCCACTCGTGCAAGAATGTGGCAGCCCTTTTTGTAGTGGCTAGAAACTGGAAAGTGAATGGATGCCCATCCATTGGAGAATGGCTGAATAAATTATGGTACACGAATGTCATGGAATATTATTGTTCTTTAAGAAAAGACCAGCGGGATGATTTCAGAGAGGCCTGGAGAGAATGGCATGAACTGATGCTGAGTGAAATGAGCAAAACCAGGAGACCATTATACACGGCAACAACAAGACTATATGATGATCAATTCTGATGGACATGGCTCTCTTCAACAATGAAATGTTTCAAACCAGTTCAAATTGTTTAGTGAAGAAAGCCACGTACACCCTGAGAGAGGGATACGAAATGTGGATCACAACATAACATTTTCATGCTCTCTATTGATGTTTGCTTGCATTGTGTTTCCTTTCTGTGATTTTTTTTCTTGTAGATACAATTTTTCTTGCACAACAATAAGTATGGAAATATGTATACATATATTCGATTTGTCAAGTATTTTAACATAATTAACATGCAGTGGATTTCCTGCCATCTAGGGGAGGGGTGAGGAGTAGTGGGGGAAATTTGTAACAGAAAGCTTTGTAAGGGTTAATGTTGAAGAATTACCCATACATATGTTTTGCAAATAAAAAGTATTAATCAAAAAAAAATGGCATCCTCTTGGATGGGCAGATCGCACAGAGTAAGTGTTCAAGAAATGTTGATAGCTGATTGTTGGATCCATAGAGCTCACACCTTCCAATTGCCAGAGTCGGGAACTCTAAATATCTCCTCAACAGAAAACATCAGACTAAATTTAATAGGAAGAAATGCAATAGGGATCAATGCCAAGTCATATACCTGGTGTCCCAAAAATCAATAGCCTCAGCACAAGATGGGGAAGAGATAGCTGGACCACAGTTCCTCTCACAAAGATGGGGGGCAGAGCCAATTGGGAGTTATAAACTCCACTTGACTAAACATCATGATCTGGTAGCCCTGACCCACAAATAAAACAGAACACCCCTCAAACTGTTCTTTTATACTGCATTTACAAAGGCACGATATCTGGGGCTAGACAGGTGGAGTGCTGAGGTCCTCTGCCCTGATTAGGCCCCCAGATGGAATATTGTATTCAGTTCTAGGGACCACAATCCAGAAAGGGCACTGACAAGCTGGGCAATGACCAAAGGAGAGTAACTGGGATGGGGAAGAGCTACAAGACCACAACCTGCTAACATCTGAAGGAAGTGAAAATGTTTCACTTGGCCAAAAGCAAATTTAGGAGGGAGATTTTCTCTGGCTTCAAGTATATGCAGGCCTGTCATCTCTTGGAAGGCTCAGACTTGTTCTCTTTAGCTGAGATGGTAGAACTAAAAGCAGTCAGTGGACGTTGCAAAGAAGGGAATCTGGGCTCAATTTAAGCCAATGCTTTCTCATATTTGGAGCTGTCCCAAAGGGGAAGGAGCACATTCCTCTCCAGAGGGTCAGGCTTCAAGCAGACAGGTGGGTGGATCCCAGGACCAAGACCACTGTGTTCCTACAATGGTGATGGGACAAACAAGAGAGAGAATGAATTCCTCTCCTTAGGAAGAGTTCTTCGAACTATCCCCTCCCTGAGAAGGTTGCATGTGAGCAGAAAATACCTCAAGGGAAATTTGTTTCAATTTATAAAATCAAGACAGCTAGTCTTTAAAGCTAGTGCCTTCCCTCAGTTGACAGTCTCCACTGTTTTTCTGTCTCTGGGCTGTTTGTATGTTGTCTCCCCTATTAAACTGTCAGCTCCTTGAAAGCAGGGACTGTTTTTGCCTTTCTTTGTATCTCCCAGAACTTAACACCTAAATGTGTTTGGCACTTAGCAGGAGCTTAATAAATGCTTGCTGACTTATTGAGCTCCTTAAGGACAGTTATCTTAAAAGAAACTCTCCCCACCCCAACTCTGGTACAATTGGCAGCTACTACCCAAGCTTATTGGTAACTATGGTAGAGATATCTCGGGCCAACATTACCATTTCTCGCCATTTGTGGACAACATTTCCAGTTCTGTAAAAACTCCATCCCTCTCCCACCTCCCCATCCTCGATTTTCTAAGCTGTCTCAGAAATGAGTTTTAGCAAACTTCAAAGTGGATCTCCTAGGGAGGGCTATGATGAAGCCTCCCTCCAGGAATATATTCCCACCTTCTGTAAGCTAAAACATTTTCCTTCCAACAAGGAAATGGAAACTAGAAATAGCTACAATGGGGGGGGGTCCTTTTATGACAGATAATATTCATCTTGAAAACAATGTCAATGCTAAGCATATTTTCTACTTTAATCTCAAATGTTTCTCTCAATAGACCCCTTGCCAGGCTACTGATCAGATGTGCTTGGAGATAGGATTGTGGGAGGCCAACATTAATTAGAGAGCCAATAAGTGTGGAGAGGAACAGTTTATGAACAATGTGAATAGGGCACCCGGAGATACCCAAGTTTGGAAAAGTACAGTATCTCTTAGAATGAGCCAGCAGTTACCATTGAGATTGGGCACCTTGGGGGAAAATTACACATTAACTGACGTGGGGAGAAAAAACTTGAGATACTGAAATCAACAAGCAAACAGAGCTAGAACTTGATGGGGAGGAGAGCCGAGCACGGAGGGGAAGGCTGGGGGCGAATTTCAAGTTTGCACGGTGGTGGGAAGTCTGCCCTATCACTCAAAACCCACAGGAGTTAGAGACCAAATAAAGAGGACTTAACTCCATCCAACCGTCAAACACAATGATGGGAACAAGAGGAAAAAGCAGGAAGCGCCACACACATACATTCTTGTTCCTACCCTCACTTCCTCCAAAGTCCTGGGTTTGGGTTAAGTGAGACAGTAAAGCATTGTGGGAGCAGCAAGCACTCAGATGCGGCCCAAGGACAACAGAAGTGGCCCAGGGTCCTTTGGGGGCAGCTTCA
>JAJPUD010027275.1:2220-15695 GCA_023553655.1 Myrmecobius fasciatus | reverse complement strand
ACACACACACACACACACACACACACACACACACACACACACACACAGACCAATTTTAGATGAAACTCACTCTACATCACAATAAGGCTTGAAAAATTAGATCTCCATTTTTTTCTTTAAACAAGTAATACTTCTATCCCATTTACTCACTAAAAATTCCCCAACACAGAAAACCCTTGCAAAGGGCTGATAAGAATTTATGATTAATTTGACAAAATGCTCTAAGTTACTGTTGATTAGAGAGAGAAATTAAAACAACTCTGAAGTACTACTTCAGACCTCTGCAATCAGCTAAGGAGACAGGAAAAGATGATGATAAATGTTGGAAGGGATGTGGAAAAACTGGGGCAGGAATGCATTGTTGGTGGAACGATGAAATGATCCCACCATTCTGGACAGCAATTTGCAACTATGCTCAAATTGCTATAAAACTGTAGATACCCTTTGATCCAGAAGTACCTCTACTGGGTCTGTATCCCAAAGAGATCAAAAAAGAGGGGAAAAGACCCCCCCATGTGCAAAAATGTTTGTAGCAATTCAAAGAGCTGGAAACTGAGTGGATGCCCCTCAGTTGGGGAATGGCTGAATAAGCTAGGGTATATGAAAGTCATGCAATATTATTGTTCTGTAAGAAATGATGAGCAAGGTGATTTCAGAAAAACCTGGAGAGACGTACATGAACTGAAGTTGAGAGAAGTGAGCTGAACCAAGAGAACTTTGTACACAGCAACAAGAAGATTATGTGATGATCAACTGTGATGGATTAGACTCCTTTCCACAATGAGGTGATTCAAGGCAATTCCGACACACTTGTGATGGAAAGTGCCAAATGCATCCTGAGAGAGAACTATGGAAACTGAATGTGAATCAAAGCATAGTATTCTCACCTTGGTGCTGCCTTTTGCTTGTTTTTCTTTCTTTTTGTATGTTTTTCCCCTTTTCAGTTGATTTTTCTTGTGCAGCGTGACAGAAATGGAAATGTGTTTAGAAGAATTGCACATGTTTAACCTAGATCAGTTTGCTTGCTGTCTTGGGGAGGGGGAAGGGAGGAGAGGGAGAAAAAGTTTGGAACACAACGTTTTACAAAGGTGAATGATGACAACATTATGTGATGATCAATTCCAATGATGAGATGATGAAGGCCACTTCCATCTTGTGATGGAGAGCCATCTACACCCAGAGAGAGGACTGTGGGAACTGAGTGTGGATCCCAACATAGCATTTTCACTCTTTTTGCTGTTGTTTGCTTGCATTTTAATTTCTTTCTCATTTTTTCCTTTTTGATCTGATTTTTCTGGTGCAGCTAGATTATTATATAAATTATAAATATTAAGAATACATATATTGGATTTAACATATATTTTAACTTGTTTAACATATATTGGATTGGCTGCCATCTAGGGGAGGGGGTGGGGGGAAGGAGGGGAAAATTTGGAACACAAGGCTTTCTAAGGTTCAATGTTGAAAAAATTATTGATGCATATGTTTTGAAAATAAAAAGCTTGGGGCAGCTAGGTGGTGAAGTGGATAGAACACCAGCCCTCAAGTCAGGAGGACCTGAGTTCAAATCTGCCCTCAGACACCTAACAGTTTTTAGCTGTGTGACCCTGGGCAAGTCACTTAACTCCAACAGCCTCAGCAAAAAAAAAAATTAAAAAAAATTAATAAATAAGGTGAATGTTGAAAACCCTCTTTGCATATCTTTGGAAAAGTAAAATACGATTTTAAAAAGCATTTATGACTAGGTGGTTCCAAGAATCCTTGTAAGTTTACAAAAGAAAATTTATAAGATTTTTTCTTTGGACCTTTTCCCACACATCAAACAATAATCAAGTTTCCTTTCACAAATGCCCATGTAAATACTTCATAGGCTTTAATGGTATTAACAGTAACTCCAAGTAACTTGGTTAACAGTCTCTTAATTTGTGTAAGAACAGCCAAACAATTTCAGGCAAAAATTTCTCTTTAATTATAGACAAAAGGGGAAGTTTATACATGCTTAAATTACAGTACTTCAGAATATGAAAGCCCATGATCAGTAGGGCTGAGAAAATGACCCAACGGTTTTCTCTCTCTTTTTAAACCTTCTTTTCAGTCCAATTCTTCATCTATCGACATAGAGATTGCTTTTCTAACAACATAGCTGACAGAAATGTTTACTAACATTTCCAAGTTTACCAACATAAGAAAATTTAGAAACATAACAATATGATAGACAATATCAAATATTTAAAACTTGAAAGAATACCCATTCTCAAACAAAATCCTTCCCACCTGAGGCGGCCTCCATTCTGCTGAATGCATTTCCAAACTATCTTGTATCTCATTTCCATTGCCTGGGCATCCTGATCAAATCCAAAAGTCCAGATAAAGTTATCAAGCAGGAACCAACTGCATCTAGTTCAAGAAATCATAAAAACAGTCACCATTCATACAGCACTTGCTCAATACCAGGCACCGTGTAAAGCACTTTACAATCCTGTGATCCTCACAACGAGCCTGGGAGCTGGGTGCTATTATTACCCCCTTAACAGAAGAGTAAGCTGAGGTAAAGAGACATAGGGTTACTTGTTTAGGGGTCACACTACTAATACATTTCAAATTCGATCCAATGGTAATGCTAATGGTAACATTTCCATTTTTAGGGCCCATACTCTTTGCCCTTCAAAAGACAAACGATTATTATCCATAAATTTCCAGTTTCTTTTTTTAAAGACAGGTGGTAACAATTCCCAGCTCTATATAATCTTTTCCTGTACTTCCTTAAAGAGCTACTTCAAGTCTCAATCCCCTGCCTCCTTTCCTTTCTTGGAGACTTTTCAGCTGAGGAGCTGGCTTCAGGATTCAGCCCATACAGACAAATACTTAGAAAAAGGTACAGTTTTACAGTGTGAATGCCCACCTGTGATTGCCGGGTAGCTTAAAGTGTGCTGGGCTGAGAGTCAGAAGGGACACTTTTTAGAATGTCCTATTCTAAGATTCTAGGGGAAAGATTTCCTTTCTCCAGGGGTTCGGCTGGCTCCGGGTGGCAGATGTTCCCAAGCAGAGAAACCTGTGAGAGCTGCACAGTGGGAAGCAAGGAAATCATTTTCCCTTTCAACAGTGTAAGGAAGCATTTGAATTCTTATATAAGCATCACACAGCAATACATATATGTATGTCGTATGTGTATATATATATTTACATTACACACTCATATATATATAATTTACACACTCATATATTTATACACACACACAAACATCCATGTTTTCCCCCATTCAATATTTATAGTGTTAGGTTTAATGTGGGCTTCCTACAGATTCTCCTGAAAGTTGGGTGGACACAGTTACCCAGACTTTATCTGACTTTAGTCTTCAGACTAAAGGGGGCTCAAGGCTGATTCTGAAAAATCTTTTCCTTTGCAATTTCTAGTTCTTCCCTGAAGGGAAAACTCTGCAGGGTAAGCTAAGCCTGGGGCCAGATCCTGAGGTCTCACAACATGGATCCCCCCAACTCAGTTACTTCTCTGCTACTGGTCTCTTCCCAAAGGGGGGAGGGGGAGGGAAGGAAGAAAAAGGAGGAGGGGAGCGGTATGGTGACCAGGGGATCATCTCTGAACAGAGGAGAGGGGAAGTTACCTCTGGAGGGTTGGAGGCTATCCATCCTTCTCTGGTTCGGCATCAGTGTCAGACTCTTGGAGCAGAAGAGGGAAGAGAAAGGGGAGGAAGAGAAGATGAGGAAGAAGATGGGGAGAGGGGGAGAGCCAGGGCATCTCTGGTCCTCCCTTGGAGAAAGGTCAAGCTCAGTCTCAAAGGTGAGGAGAAGAACTCCCTCTTGGGAGTTCAATCTCCAAGGTTGGGGTCAAGGTCAGATTCGGAGAGGGGAGAACGGGAGAGGAAGGGAGGAAAAGGGGAAAGAAAAGGGGAGAGGCAGGGGGTGGAGAGGAGGGGTAGGAATGGGAGAGAAGAGAGGTGGGGGAGAGACAGGGGAGAAGGAGGGGAGAAAGAAAAAGGGGTGGGGCAAGGGAGGGAGACTGGAGGGAGCGGAGGAGCAGGAGAGAAGAGATGGAGGGGGAGGGGAGGGAAACATGAGAGGAGGGGTGAGAAACAGGAAAGGGAAAGGGGAGGGGAAGGGTCAGGAGAGGGGAGAGAAAGGGAGGGGAGGCAGGGGAGAGAAAGGGAGGGGAGGCAGAGGATCTCTGGGCTCAGCCTGGGAGAATGGTTCGGGTCATCCTCTGGCCAGGACCAGCTCTCAGCACCTAGGACATAGTGGGTAGGGGCTGGTTGGGGGCGGGAAGGGCCCTGGTTGGAGGGCAAGAGCACTGGGGGGGGGGGAGTCTCACTGGTATCTGAGGCTACACTGGACAGACACTGGTGACCCAGCAGCAAGGCAGGACAGACAAATGGAAGGACGGATGGATGGACCCTCCTGCTGGGGGGAGGAATGGGGAAGAAGGCCTGGCCCAGCCCTGCCTCCCCTGGTTTCCTGGGTCCTGAGCACTAACCCCCAACCACAAGCTCCTCTTGACCCACGATGACCCTGAGGGCAACGCCGATGACGACCCAACCAGGAGGACTTGGACAACGACTGGGGGGGCCAAAGACGGTTGGGTCATGAGGTAAGCTATAGCCATGTGCTAGAGCAGGGCAGGCATGTGGCTACCATGTCACCCCCCAGGGTTCCTGGGCTACTTCAGGACTCAGGGCTCACAGGGAAAGGCCTCTTCCTCTGCCTCTTCCCACTCTGCGGCTCCTTCCTCTCCATCACCCCCTAGAGCTCACAAGAGTAATGGTCCCCTAGGTGACAAGGTCCCCTTCTCCTTCCCCCAAATCAAAAGAAAGGGGAGGGGAGAGAAGGGGAGGAGAAGAGAAGTTAAGTAACTGTTGCCTCCAACTGACTGGCTGAAAAGAAAAGCAGAGCCTACATTTAAATATTATTTTAATAGTATTTTATTTTTCCAAACACATGCAAAGATACTTTTCAAAATTAACTTTTGCAAAACCTTGTGTTCCTGTTGTTTCTCCCTTTCTCCGTTTCCCAGAACAGCAAGCTATCCAATATAGATTAAATATATGCAATTCTTCCAAACACATTTCCACACCCATCATGCTGCACCAGAAACATCGACTCAAACAAAAATAACACAAGAAAGGAAAAACTCATGCGAGCAAACAAAAAAGCTGAAAATGTTACACTGTGATCCACACTCAGTCTCCATAGTCTGCTCTCTGCATGCAGATGGCACCTTCCGTCCCGTGTATTGGAACTGGCCTGAATCACTTCACTGTTGAAAAGAGCCAGGTCCATCACAGTGGGTCATCACAAAATCTTGCTGTTGCCATGTACAGTGCTTTTGGTTCTGCTCACTTCACTCAGCATCAGTTCATGTAAGTCTCTCCAGCCCCACTGAAACTGTCCAGCTGATCGTTTCTTATGGAATAATACTGTTTCATTACATTCATATACCATAACTTATTCAGCCATTCCCCAACTGTTGGGCATCCATTCAGTTTCCAATTCCTTGCCACTGCAAGAAGGGCTGCTATAAATAGTTTTTGCACATGGGAGTCCTTTCCCCTCCTTTTTTAATTAAAGCTTTTTTTATTTTTTAAACGTATGCACGGATAATTTTTCAACAATGACCCTTGCAAAACCTTGTGTTCCAAATTTCCCCCCTTCCCCCACCCTCCCCTAGATGGCAAATACTCCAATATATGTTAGACATGTTAAAATATAATATATATAATAATTTATATATATATAAAATATATATATAATATATAATATATAATAATATAATATAATAATAATATATAATATATATAATAATTTATATATATATAAAATATAATATATATATATAATATAATATATATATAATATATATATGTTAAATGTACATTTATACAATTATCTTGCTGCACAAGAAAAATCAGATGAAAAAGGAAAAAAAATGAGAAAGAAAACAAAATGCTTGCAAACAACAAAAAAAGTGAGATGTTTCTGTTGTGATCTGCACTCAGTTCCCACAGGCCTCTCTCTGGATGTAGATGGCTTTCCCCATCACAAGATCATTGGAACTGACTTCAATCATCTCATTGTTAAAAAGAGCCAGGTCCATCAGAATTGATCAGTGCATATGTTATTGTTGCCTTGTACAATGATCTCCTGGTTCTGCTCATTTCTCTCAGCATCAGTTCATATGAGTCTTCTCTCCAGGCCTCTCGGAAATCATCCAACTGATTGTTTCTTATAGAACAATAATGTTCCCTAACATTCATATACAGTACCTTGTTCAGCTGTTCCCCAACAGATGGGCATCCATTCAGTTCCTAGTCTCTTGGCACTGCAAAATGAAGGCTGCTACAAAGATTTTTGCACATGTGGGTCCTTTTCCCTCTTTTATGAGCTCTTTGGGATCCAGACTCAGTAGAGACACGGCTGGACCAAAAGTATGTGCATTTCATGGTGCTGCCCCAGCTGGGCCCTGCAGAAAGCAGCTGCCAGTGCCTCTGCCTGGGTCTGAGAAAGACAGAGGAAAGGCTTGTCTGGTCAGATGGACAATAACAATTCTAACAGTAATCCCCAATGGGGTGCAGCACTTGCAGCGCTCCGGGCCCTTTTTCTTTATTTCATCCTCACAACAGCCCTGGGAGGTGGCTGCAGCTGGGACGCCCATTGTCCAGATGAGGAACCCGAGGCAAGCAAGGGAGAAGTGCTTTGCCCAGCTCAGCCACACAGCTAAGAAGTCTCCGAGACCCCGTTTGAACTCAGGCCTTCCTGATTGTACCTCTGGATGGCCAGGCTCACAGAGCAGGTT
This sequence comes from Myrmecobius fasciatus, assembly GCA_023553655.1. NCBI lineage: Eukaryota > Metazoa > Chordata > Mammalia > Dasyuromorphia > Myrmecobiidae > Myrmecobius > Myrmecobius fasciatus. The sequence goes on along the minus strand of JAJPUD010027275.1, from coordinate 8,893 downwards.
GGCTGGGAATGGCTTCATGTCAGGCCTACCGGGAGGTCTCCCTTGGAGGGGTGCCCTGGGATCTGTCCTACTTAGCATGTTTTCTGTTTTTTTTTGTTTTTAATCAGTGACTTGGATCAAGCCTTAAATGGCAAGGTCACCTGATGGGCAGAGGACACCAAGTTAGGGGAGAGAGCTAACACACTGGCCAACAGGGTCAAGCTCCTTTAAAAGGACCTCAGCAGAGGAGAGCATTGAACTGAACCCAAGAAGGTGAAAGCCAAAAGGAGACAGAGGATGGTCAGTTGGTCCTCCACTTGGTACAGTTCCAATTCCCGAGAAGAGAGAAACTTTCAATCCCAAGCTCAACTCACCCCTGGGGAAACTGAGGCCTGAGGCTGGAGGGCCCTGGCCTAAGCTTGCTCACCTAGCCAGCCTCTGGATCTCTAGGCATTCCCAGCTGCCACAGAAAATCTCTCCCATGCCCTTCTCCACCCAAGAGGGGCTGCTTGCATGTTCTACTGCCCCCCCAGGCATGGTGTCCTTCATCAGGGTGGGACTGTGTAGGGAGAAAATGCCTGTCACTAAGGTGTGGAGGGACATGCTGGGCCCTAACTCTGGACCCTAGACCAGCTTAGGAAAACTGCTAACATGCTCTAAAATCACTCCCATGAGTGTGTTTAGACTTGCTAAGGGGGCCCACAGAAGGAACCCCTGCTCTGTAAAACTCGTGTGGGAACTCAGATAACCAAGCTGTTGTTTTGTCTAACTCGGTTTTTACCAGACTCTGGCTGAGCGACTGTCTAAAAAAGGATCCTGTTTTCAGCAGCCTTAGTATTCCTCACATGGCTTAGAGAGACACAATGTTGGGGTAAAAGCTTTGTTCCCCTTGATCCTCCCTGCCAATTAGTTACCATGCTACTTGGCCCTTCTGCTTTGACTTCCAAGAGAATCCTACAGCAGCTGGCTCACTCTGGCTCCAAACCAGATGTCCTCCCGCAGCATTTTCATTGGTGCTGAAAATTCAGTCATGGGGTCCCCTCTGGGGATCCTAGCTCTCCCTCTCAAGAAAAAGAAGCAGAGGGAAGTGCTTCCCTGGGGCACCCCCTTGCTCCTTCTCTCTCCCTCTCCTTTTCCTCATCCCTCAACCTCAAAGCTGGGTCCTCTGGAGAGTGACAAGTTGCTTATGGCTTTAGGGGAGAGTGACTGCTGGGTAGCCTTGCTTGGAAGCCCTGCTGCCCCAACCTCCCTGGAGGGGATGCCCTCTATTAATGTCTATTTTCTTTTTTCTCCTTTCACCCTTTGGGATACTGAAGTCTGGAAGGAAGCTGTGAGCACGGGGCCTTAAATCCGCAGAGATTCTCCTCTGCCCCGCTTGCTGACAAACTGGGAGAAATTTGGGGCATAGGATCTCGAAGGGAAGCACCTTGTTTTTCTCTGCAATGTGGTGTGGTCACGAGATCCCTTAGAAGGTCAAAAGAAATGGCCACAGAACGGGTCACTAAATTACAATACCATTCCACAATTGGACTTGTTCTGTAAACGGGGAGAAAAATGGTGTGAGGCTCCAGAACCAAGGACCGGCCCTTAGAGATTCTTGCAAAATGAATTTGGATACTGAGTTTCCCCTGACAAATGCTCCTGGCAGTGTGCTTTGTGTTTGTCTTGCCATTTTTGGTCCATGTCTGAAGAACATCTCTGAGCTAGATTTAAGACTGAAAATGCAGGCAGTAAGTAATACTTCTAAGGAAATGGGAGCCATGACACCTTGTGTTTCCACAAAAATATCCAAGTTGGAGAAACCCCCTGTAGAGACGGCATCTGTTGTGGATATTAAATCTTGAATTTATACTTAAGACCAGACTAAACTAGCTGAGTGTCATGAAGACTGGAAAGTGGGGTCAAGGTTTTTGCTTAGCTGGAGTAGACATGCTTGATTGCTTTAGGAATATTAACTTCTTCTCCCCAGGAGGAACTTTGGCTCATTTTTAATGATCATGCAATGTATGTGGTGGGAGGGGGGACATATGTAGAGTAAGTATATGGCAAGCAGAGTGGGAGCTTTACCTCCTGGAGGTCCCATTACAAGGGAGAGGGACCTTGCACCCAGGAAGAGGGATATAATGCTCAACCCTCCTGTTTCCTGGTGTGAGCTGTTCTCTCATAGGACCCACCTGACTGCAGAGGGGTACTAAAGCAGGCTTTCAGCATCACCCCTTTCTGAGTCCAAGAGGTTTGTTTCTCACCCAGGTAACACAGGGAAATTTCTGAACATTCTGAAGCCTCCCCTAAGACTTTTCTGTGACTCTGACATTAGCCAGGTTGGGTTACGGGGGGGGGGGGGGGATTTAGAGAATCAAAGCTGTAGAACTAACTGCTGAAAGCATTTTAGCAGATTCTGGAGGGTTTGAGATTAATCATTAAGGAGACTGGTAATTAGTCATTTGAAGACTGCAAGAAAGAACTCCAAAGACTTTGGGTAAGAGGAATTCACCCCCTTCTGAAACATCCTAATAAGTTCTGGGGTGCCACTCTGTAGAATTTGTTTGAAGGAAAAATGAGAATTAAATCTTATAAAAGGTTTTCAAAAAACAATTGACAAGATGGCTACGGCAATAAAGAAAAGGTGGTTGGCTTTGGGGGGAAAATAGGCAAATAGCAACCTTTTGTTTACCTTCCCTTGACTTCCTATTTGGTCCCCAGTCCCCTTCTCCCCATTAGAAAAGGAAAACATGGTTCCCTTTCCATAAAGGGTAAAGGATGATACTGAAAAGGGAAAAACATCATGGAAGTAGTACTGAAGGATTGTCTCCATAACCCTGATCACTCAGCATGCTCCACTGCCTGGACGCCCCACTTGTGGGGATTGCTAACAGGGTCATTACAGCCCATGTCCTTCTGGGAACCCCTCTCAAGCATGATGACAACTGTAGGGAAACCCAGTTTCTGCCCCACTTGGTAGTGGGGAGATGACGGGGTGTCAGCAATCACAGGGTGGAGCCCACAGTTCAGCATTCCCTGAGCCCAGACACCTGAAACTATCTCCAAAGGGAGATCCTGGCACCGGCCATGCCGGCCCTCAGGGGGTTCTGCCCAGAAGCTGCCTGGGAAGAATCTGGGTGTCCCTGACAGTGATGAGCATGGCAGGGGGAGGTAGGAGAGCCAGCCAGCCTCTGCATTTGGTCAGCCCACCCTTCCCTTTTCAGTTGCAGAAATGGATCAACTGCGAAATTTGTGGCAAATTCGTTTCTCTTTGCCCACTTTTCTGATTTGGAAAGAGAAATAATAATGGTGGTTGTGAAGATCACATGGTTGTAAAAGTGCTCAGCATAGAGCAAATGCTCCATCAATGGTCACTGTTTTGCTACGTGGAACTGATTCATCCTTGATAACTTTACATGGGTTTGTCGATGTGGCCGACATATAATGCCAGTGTTGAGATGAAACATTGTGTGCCTGGTGTGTGAAGTAATCTGGAAGCACATGCAACCAAATTAAGGTCACCATGCCTGGGCTCCACAGGACTGGGAGGATAATGTATACAGGGGAAAAACCCCTCTCTTCCTTTCCCCTTCCCTGACTGCAGCAGCAATAGATGGATGGAGAGCTGAGAGGGAGAAAGAAAATATATTGAGCTCAGTGAAACCTGTTATTTGAGATGTGATAGGAAGAGCAGTTTTAAAGGGGCGCCCAGGAAAGGGATATGCAAGGTGTCGCCTGTATTCACTGACACTCTTACCAGAGGATTAAAGGGCTTTTAGAACTTTGGGAAACTTAAAAGAATTTGCTGACATGGGAAAAACTCCAGTAGCAAAGAGCCTGCACTTGCACCATCAGGAGTCAGGCTTCTGGGGGCCCCTCGATAAAACTTTCCAAGGGAAGGCCTGCATCTTGAAGGCAAAAGTGGCACTTAACCCTTTCCTGGCTCCCAAAAACAGAAAGGTTGCTTCTGGGAATTGAAAAAACATCCAAAAGTTAATTAAGTTGGACTAGAACATCTAGTTAGAATTGAGGCAATCTCATCAACAAAAGTACTGGCTAATTTTAATCTAACTTTTCAAATTGGCCGGTGTGTGAAAACTGGAAACTTGGTTGTAAATAATAGGAGCCTCCTGTCCATTTTTTGTGATTAGATTTTGTTCTAAATTTTAAGAATTGTTGGTTTTCTCCATGAAAGAAAAGGGAAGCTTGTTAAAAGTAAGAGGGCAGAGGGGGGAGGGGACCCAAGTCCTCCTGAGAGCTTCCAGAGCTGCAATAGCTTGGGGAAAGAAAATGCTACCACCTGAGTCCAGTACTGAATGATGAGACTCAGTGACTGGTTCTTTCTGAGATTGGAGAACCCGGATTTGGTTTGTTGTACAGTAACCTGAATGTGATTATAGAGTATAACTGAGCAACTAAAAGAAGTCGGGAAGTTTCTTTAAAATCTCTTCTGTTATCAGCCTTGTTAACCCAGTAAATGCAATTTAGAGAATTAAGTATTTCCACCTTTGCTGGTGAGTGAAGAGAAAGTTATAGCTAAGGCTATTTGGCTATCACTTATAAAAACTGTACCATGGTTAACTTCTTTATGTTAAAACCTACAACTGGTAATTACTATGTATGAAAAAAAAGAGATAGATGAGGTCTTTTTGCATTTTTGTTCAGTAACCAGAGTTAGGTAGACTAAATTTGCCCCCTACAAACTCAAGATTTCCTGGAGTTCAGAGGGTGGGAACAAGAGTTTGGTCTTAATTAGCTTTGAAGGATCACCTCAGTTGCACCCCCGAATTGGGAAACTCTCTAGCACAAACTGTGTCACCCTTCCAGCACTGAGAGGCAGGATTCTGAAGACCCTCCCAGCTCTGTCTGTCTCTATGCTGAAGACCCTTCTAGTGTGGCCAGTCTACTTATCATTAGAAGTCCCTCTGGAGCAGTGACATTCTGGGTGCAGAGGTCCCTTTCAACTCTCCCATCTTGTGGTGTTAACCTGACCCAATCAACCTCTGAAGTTCTTTCCTCCAGGGACCTTCCAGCTCTGTTACTCCACATTCTCTGGTCTTTGCATCCTCCCAGATCTCACATTCTGTGGTCTAAAGATGTTCCCAGACCTGACATTCTCTGATCGGTTATCAGTGTACCACCACCTTACAATCAAGAGCTCATTTTTAAAGTGAGCCTAGAGCTAATAGAATGGCCCAGCTCAGTCTGCGTGGTTCCCTCTTCTGCAGCTTTAAGAATTTCTTTTAGATGAAACATTACGGGTTGGGAAAATTCCTAACATTTAGGCAGAGATTGGGTTCTCCGCCTAAATTGACATTTCTCTGTCTCTATTTCATGGCTGGCTTCTTTGCAGGTGAGGCAAAACTCTAATTACTAGCAACCTTTGTGCAACTAAAAAGCAGATGACTAGAGTGCCTAGGACTAGACAGGAATGAAGAGGAGAAGTTGGAGAAGGAGCAGGTGTCTTCTTGGGACTTTCCTTATGCCTCAAGGATGTGGGTACACTGTTGGGAGCAGCCTGGATCTTCTACTCTGAGATGCTCACAGAGCCAGTCTCCATCTCTGATACTGTCCTTCTCTGCCAGAACTCTGCCAGTCTTTCCTTCTCTGTCTTTTGTTCCTGGTTGACCCAGCTCTGCCTGTTGTTGACTCAGTTTGCATTCATCCTGCTCCTTCCTCTTTATTTATATCTTATCTTTTTCTGGGATGGATCCTGTCTTTCATACAAATCCTTGAAGGCAGAACCAAATCCCTTAAGGCAGTGCTGTTGATTGATTCCAGAAGCTCTATACAGATCCCATTTTCACTTGGTTCTGACTGACTGACTCAATGATGATTAACTGTTCTTGCCCAAAAAGGTGTTTACTTACTTTGAAGGGATTGGGATAATCAGTGAAGCTCCACACTTTCACATAAAGATCCTCCCAGCTCTGATAGTGTATGATCTAGGGGCCCTTTTCCCCAACCCACCCCTCCTCAGGCCAGCATCGGAGAACATGGGAAGAAATGGAATTTTTTTTCCATAAAAGAAAAGTGGTTTCAACAAACACTACCTGTAATGGGGATAAGGTTGATAGCTTTGCAGTCAGACCAGGCATGAAGCAAGGATGCTCATTAGCACCACTATGATTCAATATTCTACTAAAAACCCGAGCTCTAGCAATAAGAGAAGAAAAAAGAAACTGAAGGAAGTAGGGCAGGCAATGAGGAAACAAAATTTCCACTCTTTGCCAATGGTATACATAGAGAATCCTAGAGAAAAAAAACCAAACCTGGTTGAATTAACAACTTTAGCAGAGTTGGAGCATAGAAAATAAACATATAAATCATCAACATTTCTATGTAGAGAAGAGAGCCATCTGCACACACAGAGAGGACTGTGGGGAATGAGTGTGCATCACAACATAGTATTTCCACTTTTTTGTTGCTTGCTTGCATTTTGTTTCTTTCCCTTTTTTTCCTTTTTGATCTGATTTTTCTTGTGCAACATGTTAACTGAGGAAATATGTATAGAAGAATCATGTATAGAAGAAGGGCACATGTTTACAATATATTGGATTACCTGCGCCTAAGGAAGGGGGGAAAGAAGGGAAAAAACTTTGGAACACAAAGTTTTGCAAGGATGAATGTTAGAAATCATCTCTGCATAGGTTTTGAAAACAAAAAGCTTTAATGAAAAAAAGACACATTCTTATATATAACCCACAAAGGA
>JAJPUD010027274.1:0-15695 GCA_023553655.1 Myrmecobius fasciatus | reverse complement strand
TTGCTTTTGTCTCTATGACTTTGTCTCTCCATCTTTCTGGTTTTTTTCTCTATGTCTCTCTGTATCTCTGTTTCTCTATTTGTATCTGTCTCTGTTTCTCTCTGTCTTGCTTTCTCTGTTTCTCTGTCACTCTTTGCTCTGTCTCTCTATGTGTCTATCTCTCTCTCTTTGTCTCCTTTTCTCTGGGAGTTTGTCTCCATCCATGTATGTCTTTATCTCTCTGTCTCTGTCTCTCACTCTTCTATTCTCTTTGTCTCTGTTTCTCTGTCTCTCTCTGTCAGTTTCTCTGTTTCTATCTCTCCCTTTATCTGTGTTTTTTCTGTGTTTGTGTCTCTTTTTGCCTTTGTCTCTATGACTTTGTCTCTCTATCTGTCTGGTTTTTGTCTCTTTGTCTTTTTGTATCTCTCCGTTTCTCTATTTGTATCTATCTCTTTCTCTCTGTCTTGCTTTCTCTGTTTTTCTGTCACTCTTTGCTGTGTCTCTCTCTGTGTGTCTGTCGGTCTGTCTCTGTCTCTTTTTCTCTGGGAGTTTGTCTCCATCCATGTCTGTCTTTAACTCTCTGTGTCTGTCTCTCACTCTTCTATTCTCTTTGTCTCTATTTCTCTATGTCTCTCTCTCAGTGTCTCTGTCTCTATCTCTCCCTGTCTCTGTCTCTTTTCTGTGTCTGTGTCTCTGTTTTTTCTTTGTCTCTGACTTTATCTGTCTTTCTGTTTATTTTTCTCTATATATCTCTCTCTGTCTCTCTCTCTTTTTGTTTCTCTCTGTCTCTGTTTTTCTCTGTTTCTCTTTCTCTCTTTTCTCTGTCTCTCTCATTTCTCTGTGTGTTTGTCTCTTTCTGTGTCAGTGTCTTTCTCTTTGTCCCTGTCTCTGTCTCTCTGCCTTTCTTCTCTCTTTGTTTCTCTTTCTCTGTCTCTTTTTCTCTGTGTATCTCTCTATCTTTTGTCTGTTTGTCTATGTGTATGTCTGTCTATCTTTTTATGTGTGTGTATGTGTCTGTCTCTCTGTGTACTGTTTCTCTGTCTGTCTCTTTCTCTCTGTCTTTGTCGGCATCTGTCTCGATCTCTCTGCCTCTTTGTCTCTGTATGTCTGTCAGTTTCACTTTTGGGTTATCTCTGTGTCTCCCTCTATCTCTATGTATCTCTTTCTCTCTTTCTGTGTGTCTCTCTCTGTCTTTGTCTCTACATCTCTGTCTCTGTCTCTCTTTCCTCTCTTTTTTTCTCTGTACTCTCTCTGTCTCCATTTCTCCTCTCTCTGAGGCAGCACGATCTCATGGACACAACCTACCCTTGGAGTCAGGAAGACTTGGGTTCCAATTCGTCCTCAGACTTTTCCAAGCTTCATTATCTCAGGCAAATCTCTGTTCTCCTTTGGTCTCTGTCCAATGAAGGATTTGGACTCATGGCCTCTAGTGTTTCCTCTAGGGCTAAGTCTGTTGCTAAGAGACCCATTGAGTCACAATGAAGACCCTAAGGGATGACTGGGAGAAAGGGAAATGAGGGAGGAGGTGTACACTGCACATGGGAGCAGTTTGGCCCAGACTGAAAAGGAAGAGGAGCAGCTTTGTATAGGATGGAAAGCTGGGACAGAGATGGAGAACATGGGCCATATTTCAGAACAGAGCCATTGGAGGGAGAGGAGTCGGATTCAAATCTCAGTTTGAATAAATACCCTGACTCCAGCAGTCCCCTCACTTAATCCAATATGAGCAGTTATGAAAATGATCAGCTGTTTTCCTTGTATTTATTTCTTCTGAGCTTTGCTCTTGTGGATGGGCAACAGGCCCGTCCTGGACTGAAATCCGCTCTGTGCTGTCTCTGCTTCCATGGAAGAAAACCAGATGGCTGACCAAATGTGTACTATCTGAGCTGGCCACAGGATGGCGACCTTATAATTAATAGGAAGCTTTCAATGGCAATTAATTGATGAAAAAGCAGTCATTGCAGGCCTAGTATTAGCCAGGCCCTACACTGAGTGCTGGGAACACCAGATGAAAATGTAACAGGCAGAAACGCCCTTGTTGAGCAAGGAGTACTGGTGCCCGGCATGGGAATGGGTTGAGCCTGAGGGTCACAGCTAGTTGCTGGTGAACAGGGATGCCTTGACAGGGCCTCTTGCCTGTGAGCTGCTTGCTGATGTGGCTGGGCCGGCTCTCCTCCCTTTGGCAGATCCCATGCGTACACAATACCCACGAGCTGCTTCTCCAAATGGTGATTGGGGATTGCCTACTGTTCATGCACCGATCACGCTTGCAAAACTGTATATCAACAAGATTACAACATAATAAACTGGAGCTCTTTTCACACCCTATGAGTTTCCCTGCCTTAGTTTCATCATCTGTAAAATGAGCTGGAGAAGGAAGTTACCAAACTTCTCCAGGAGCTTTGCTAAGAAAACCCAAATGGCGTCATGGAGAGTTGGACATGACTGAAAATGACAACAGCAACAATGAACAGACATATTCACTGTTAAGTATGGAGCTCTTCTGTGTGGGACTGGCATAGGCAAAGATACAGAGGGAAGAACTGGCAAATTGTACAAGATAGCAGATAGATTGTTTTATTTGAAGTGGAGAAGCTAGTCATGGGAGCCACCTGCTAGTGGCTGCTGGGGATCTAATTCTGACCCACAGAATAGATCCCTTCATGTGAGAGGATGATAACGATACAGGGAGACTGAGAAGCAGTTGCAGGCTTTCTGGGTTTCCCACTTAGGCATGGTCCTCAAGAGAAATTATGTTGGGTGAAATCTGCTTATGAACATTTAAAGGTTCTTAAAACAATTATAAAGTGATTGGTTAGGCAGGTGTTATTTACTCTATCTTTCAGAATAATTACTCTTTCACACGTTCAACTGACAATGTTCCCCTGAAGTAACTTGCTTACCTTCATTGTGCAAATCTTACGTCAATTCAACAATGGAGAATTAAAAAAATGAAACCTGTGTGAGCAATACTACATACTAATACTAAATAGTATTATTCACATATATGGTAAATTAGTAATCATATTTACTGGTTGTAAATATTCCATGCAAATAAATATGTGCTGACTGCTTATTTTCTGGGACTTGATGGATGTGTTTCATATGAATTAGTTATGCTTTCTATGACCATTTGTATAATGTGACCTTTTGGGTATATTGTAGTAGGTCTTTCTTTCATGTATAGGTTGTTGTAGATGATTTTCCCCCCTCATATGTCATGATTCTCTGTATAAAGATATATTTCCCTCTGAAAAATTTGTAACTGCAATTGCCATCCTTCCTCTGGGGAATGCAGATGAATTGAGAGTGCTTGCTAAGGAATACATACCCATGTTCACACATTTATATATAACTATATTTATAATTGGGGCCTTTTCCCTCACCTTAAGATCTTCGAGTAAATTTATTCACCCTCCCCTATGGAATTAGAATTCACATGTTTAGGGGGAAACTATACCCATGTTTATCAAAGGGCCTTTGATTCAAATGTGAGAGAACAATCCAAAACTGTATCATCTTGGTATACATAAAGGTAGAACTCACTGGAAAGAATCAGGACTATATTAATTGGCTATTTTGCAAATTTTAGGTGGACTAGGCGATGCATTGGGCAGAGTGCCATCTTGTATCCAGAAGAACCTAAATTCAAATTCAGCCTCAGACATTAGCTGTAACCTGTTTGGCTCGATTTCCTTATTCATTAAATGAACCAGAGAAGGGAATGGTTATGAAGAGTTAAGCATGGGTAATGGACAACAATAACCACATGTATATTTATGTAGTTTTAATTAATTTTTGCTTTCCTTTTTTGTTCCAAATCTCGTTTTATTTGTTTTTGTCCTTTTAAAATTAATTTTATTTTTTCAAAGAACAAAAATCTACTTTTCTGCCCTTGTTAATGCCATCCCCAAATGAAAAATAAAAATAAAAGTGCTCTTACAAACAAAACAAACAAAAGCATATTCACATTGATCATGTCCAGAATAGTTGAAAAGAATACTGAAATAGACGAAAAGAATTCCTAGTCTATCACATACCCTCCCTGTGGTGTTCTGGTACTAAGGATTTTCTTTTTTTATTAAACCTTTTTATTTGTAAAACTTATGTATGGGTAGTTCTCCAGCATTGATCTTTACAAAGCTGTCCATTAAAAATTTTACCCCCAGTCCCCTCCCCTCCCCTACATGGCAGGAAGTCCACTACATGTTAAAAATGTTGAAATAGTTGATAAGTTGTGCAAGAAAAATCCAATCTACAAGAAAAAAAAGGAAACACAATGCAAGCAAACCTCAATAGAGAGCATGAAAATGTTATGTTATGGTCCATATTTCATATCCCTCTGTCTGGGTGTATATGTTCTTCTTCAGTGAACAATTGGAACTGGTTTGAGATAATTCTTTGTTGCAGAGAGCCATGTCCATCAGAATTGATCATCATGTAATATTGTTGTTGCTGTGCATGATGATCTCCTGGTTCTGCTCGTTTCACTCAGAATCAGTACATGCAAGTCTCTCCAGGCCTCTCTGAAATCGTCCTGCTGGTCGTTTCTTACAGAACAATAATATTCCATAACATTCATATACCATAATTTATTCAGCCATTCTCCAATTGATGTGCATCCGTTCAGTTTCCAGTTTCTAGCCACTACAAAAAGGGCTGCCACAAACATTCTTGCACATGTGGGGCCCTTTCCTTCCTCTAAGATCTCTTTGGGATATAGGCCCAATAGAAACACTGCTGGGTCAAACGGTATGCACAGTTTGACAACTTTTTGAGCATAGCTCCAAATTGCTCTCCAGAATGGTTGGATCCGTTCACAGTTCCACCAACAATGTATTAGTGTCCCAGCCCTCCCACATCCCCTCCAACATTCATCGTTGTCTTTTCCTGTCATTTTAGCCAATCTGACAGGTCTGTAGTGGTATCTCAGAGTTGTCTTAATTTGCATTTCTCTGATCAATAGTGATTTGGAGCAACTTTTCATATGACTAGAGATGGTTTTAATTTCATCATCTGAAAATTGTCTGTTCATATCTGTTTTGTGATATTTAAACATGTCCGGATTCGCTCCTATAAATGACGCTCTCAGACTTAAATGAGAATGAAAGTAAAATTTTAATTATAAAATGCACGGTATAGACAGTTTAGATTTACACCAACAACAAGACAAGACAATAATAACTAAAATTAAACCAATAATAATTTTGATAGATAGAGGAAGAGAATACATCACCAATTCAAGGGAACCTCAAAACTCAGGTGGCTGGGAGCCCCGTTTCAGCCTCAGCAGCTTGAATTGGGAAAAGATTTTACCGGGCGAAGCGTCCTTCCCACGGGTGAGGCCCGAGAGGTTGCTAGAAATGGGGGGGGGTTTATTTCCTTTTTATACAAAGAAGGCTTCTTACTATCATATCTTTGTTTGGTCTGTTCCAGACCCCATAGCCTTGACATATTTGCGTATGTTCAGGGTGGGAGCCACCCTCCTCTGAGCATAAGCAATTCCAGGAATGGCGAGTTCCTGGCTCCTCCTGTCAAGGACATGTAGGGTTCATAGAACGGTCAAATAAGTCTCAGGCCTGCTTTATTTGAGTGAACTTATTTTTTTTAAATAAGATTTTTCCAATTCTTATTCATTTGGCCTTAAGATCATGAAAATAATAGGAGGACTGAGCTAAAGGGGTAAAGTTGGAGTAAATTATCTTCATTTTCTTATACATGTAACAAGTACATAGACATAGAGTAAATAAGAACAATACTATTAATAATATGGGTATGGCTATACTATTAAAATATATGGTAGCACTACTGGATTTAAATAGAAAATCATACCAATGATGACTAGTGTCAGATGTTACTAAATGAGAGGGCTCGATAAGTTGTCCTGCAGTTATGAGAGTCTGTATTCGGTGTTCATTTAATGCGCGTTGGTTAGACTCTAGCAACTTTTTCAGAATAAGGGATTTGGTTAGGATGTCTATAAGGGGTTGTAAGGAAATATCAGCAGAGGGAGGAGGAAGTAATTTGGGTACCCATGTTAAATTCTTAATCACATCTGTGTCAGGAGAAAAATAAAAATCATCACCTTGCCAGTGCAAAAAGGTTACATTGGTTAAACAGCCAGAAAAAGGAGCAGTTTTACTAACAGAGGATAGATCAGTAGAATTATTGGAGGTTAAACATATATGCTGAGAAGAAACTTCATATATCATTGAAAAGTTATCTAAAGGATACAAAGTCAAATCACACAGATTGGATGAATGTGAGAGAAGGCAGGGTTCCATCTGCCGAGTCATCATCCCACAAACAATCCCTCTCTTAGTTTCAACACAATCTGATAAAGTATGTGTTACATTTTTAGAATCTACATAATTTCCATATATATGAGGCAAAGCAAAGTAAGTATGCAAAACAAAAGGTATTACATGAAACTGACACATAATAGTCCAGGCTTTAACTTGATAATATACAATAGTTCCAGTACACCAAAGGGGAGTACATTCAGCATTCTCAGGTCGTCGTTTCTTCCATGCCCCTGGTAAATCAAACATCTGATGCCACATTTGAGTGTCTCCCTCCTGTAGCAATCTTTGAGCATTTTCTTTTTGTATCAAAGTGTACATATTTTGTAGGGAATATTTAGTCCACTTAAATAGTTTCCTAATATTTTTTGTAAGACCTAAACTAACAAAAGTACTGTCATTAAAACTTGTAAAAATTGGCCTTGATATTTCAAAGTATTTTGGTGGGGGAGGATCGTTGTGGGCAACCATTTAGCATTTACAGTCAAAGCTTGAGATACATCCTATCCAGCACTGCACAGTCTGCTGGCCAGGGTCTCAAGATCTATGGAATTTACTATGCCCAAACCAGTTCCTGCTCCACCAAGTAAAGTATCATACCAAGCTCTTCTCTTTCTATTACATACAGGCAAATGTGGGAAAGTAACATTATAATGAAATACAATTTTATGTTGTGAAATAGAGGTATTTACACATGATTTGGGGACTCTGACAATGGAAGGGGAGTGTTTCGTGGGTTTTTCAGTTGGTAGCAGTAAAAGATATTGGACCCATGTTGCCCTGTTCACAAGTGCAGTGGCATTGGCACAAAATAGAAATTGATGTCTTGATGTTTCATTAATTTCCAATATAGTAGTGGAATTATTTATGTTCCACATAGCACAATCATTCTGGGTCAATTGATCCCTGATTACTTGAAAACGAGACTGAGGTGTAGTAAAAAACATATTGAAGATACAACAAGTAATATTAGTTACAGCAGTGATTGTCAAATCAATGGGTGGGTTCCCTGGGAGTGGCTGATGGTGGAATTTTGCCATCACAGAGTTGCTTGACGTGTGGAACCTCTTAATACTGTTCCAGGAGTCCAGGTCCACACCATGATGATCCATGTGAATACTAGAAAACACTTTAATTTCGCAAAAACATTTGAGTTAGTGGGACATGATACCATTTATCATCACCAGGATATACAACAATAGCAACATTAGTGTTATTTTGAGCTATTAATTCAGCTGGCCTTGGTTTATCAGTAGGGTATCTTTTAACCCATACTTTAGTGCCAGGAATGATTTTCTCTGGAGTCCAATAGATTTCATTGGAACTTCCAAATCCCTGATCTCCTTTTGTGGTCTCATCAGGAGATTGTTTAACTTCAGCCCATTGTCCATTCAGGTATGGTAAAATAACTATTTGACATATTTTTTCTCCTGTTTTGCAGGAATAAACTTTTTAATGACAGTACTTTTGTTAGTTTAGGTCTTACAAAAAATATTAGGAAACTATTTAAGTGGACTAAATGTTCCCTACAAAATATGCTATCTGGTGTTCAATTAGGAGTTCCAGATCTTCTTTGGACATAAATTTATTCCATCTCCACAGGTCTGAGAGGAAAATTATACTACGTTCCTCTAATTTGCTTACAATATCACTCTTTATATCTAGATCATGTATCCATTTAGATCTTATTTTGGTATGTGGTGTTAGGTATGGGTCAAGCCCTAATTTCTTCCACACTACTTTCCAATTTTCCCAGCAGTTTTTGCCGAATAGTGAGTACTTATCCCAAAAGCTGGGGTCTTTGGCTTTATCAAACACTAAATTGTTAATGTTATTGCCTAGATTATCCTGATAACCTATCCTATGCCATAGATTGACTGCATCCCCAGAGATTGGCTTTTGAGGCTGCTCACAATGCAGGGGTAGCCATTAGCCACGTCCTTCCCTTCTACAGTCACTGGAAGGCATTTAGCCAAAATACATAGGCCATTTCTTTTCTTAGGGGGTCAAGATTTCATTGCACTGAAACTTTTCCTTGTGAAAGAATACAGAAATCTTCCCCACCCAACCTAAGAAAAAGAAATGTGTTTTTAAAAGTATGCCTAATTCTACATTCATTTTCCTTCTCTTTTTTTTTCTCTAGAGGGGGATAATGTCTTTCATCAGGAGTCCTTTGGAATTGTCCCGGCTTGCTCTACTGCTGAGAAGAGGTAAGTTATTCAGAATTGATCATTAGACAAAATTTTTATGACTGTACAAAGTTGTCCTGTTTCTGCTCACTCTGCTTTGCATCAGTTTCCGCCAGCCTTTCCAAGGTTTTCCTTCAATCATCCTGTTTGTCATTTTTTATAGCACAATGATATTTCAACAGTCATGGATCACAACTGGAGCTGCACATCTGATGGGCGATTCCTCCATTTCCAGTTCTTTGTTACCACTCAAGAACTGGTATAGATATTTTTGCACAAACAGATGCTTTTTATTTTTGCTTTTTATTTCTTTGGGATACAGACCCAGGAGTGGGTCTCCTGGTATGTGTCAAAAGTCGCACATGGTTTCCTATTCCTCTGGCCATGGTTGCTGTCCAGAATGGTTGGATCAGGTCACCACTCAATCAACAAATAGTGTGGAAAGCACTGGGGATTCCAAAAGAGGAAAAAGTCTTCCCTCAAAGACCTTCTAATCTAATAAAGGAGATGATGTCCAAAAAAATACATACACAACAAATTTGGATAAACATTATAAACAGGAAATAATTACAAGAAGGAAAACACTGTAATTAGGAGGGATTGGGGAAAGTTGTGGTTGTGGTTGGAACTTGAAGGAAGTCAGAAGGTCAGAAAATATGAAATATCTCCTAGGAAAAACAACTGACTTGGAAAACAGATCCAGGAGAAACAATTTAAGGATTATTGGACTCCCTGAAAGCCACGATGAAAAAAAGAACCTGGATGCTATCTTCCAGGAAATCATGAAAGAGAATTGCCCTGATGTTTTAGAATCAGAAGGCAAAATTGGCATTGAAAGAATTCACCGATCACCTCCAGAAAGAGACCCCAAAATTAAAACCCCAAGGAATATCGTGGCCAAATTTCAGGACTATCGCACCAAGGAAAAGATATTGCAAGCAGCTAGAAAGAAACAGTTCAAATACCGAGGAACTGTCATTAGAATTACACAGGATCTGTCAGCTTCCACATTGAAGGATCGAAGGGCCTGGAACCAGATATTCTGAAAGGCAAAAGAACTTGGATTACAGCCAAGAATAAGTTATCCAGCTAGAATGAGCATCATCTTCCAGGGAAGAAGATGGTCATTCAATGATACAGGAGAATTTCACCTATTTCTAATGAAAAGACCTGATCTGAACAAAAAATTTGACCTCCAAATAGAGAACTCAAGAGAAACATAAAAAGGTAAAAAGGAAAACTCTTGAGAACTATATTCCTACTATAGGTATCCTTTAAAGAAGGGCAGTATAATTTGATTTTTCTTTGATAATAATGGAAAAGAAATTAGAGGTGGAAGGGATACCATACTGAAAAAGAAAAAGAGGGGAGGGGGGGAAAGGAGGCAAAACAAAGTAAAAATAAAGGAGGTAAAATAAGGCAAAATCTCATAAAGAGATATAGAAGATCTAATATAATTGAGGGAAGGAAGGGAGGGCGATGAGTATTGTGTAAACCTTGCTCTCATTAGATTGGACTCTAAGAGAGTATATCAGACAAATTTGGCTTCAAAGAAAGGCCTGACCCTCCTTGTGGGAAGGTAGGAGGGAGGGGAGAAAAGGAAAGGGATAAACTAATAGAAGGATTAGGGGAAAGGTATAAAGGGGAGGGAGGGACTCTAAAGGGAGGAGGATTATTGGTGGGAGGTGGTCATCAAGAGCAAAGTACTGGGGAGGGGGGAAGGGAGAGAGGGGAAAGGGAAGAGAAAATCATAACTCTGGGTAAATAAGATGGCAGGGAATACAGATATAGTTATTTTAACTGTGAATGTGAATGGGATGAACTCTCCCATAAAACGGAAGCGGGTAGCAGACTGGATTAAAAGCCAGAATCCTACAATATGTTGTTTACAAGAAACACATCTAAAACATAGAGATACATACAGAGTGAAGGTAAAGGGCTGGAGCAGAATCTTCTATGCTTCAGGTGAACAAAGAAAGGCAGGGGTAGCAATCCTTATCTCCGATCAAGTGAAAACAAAAATAGATCTAATTAAAAGAGATAAGGAAGGAAACTACATTTTACTAAAGGGTTCCATAGACAATGAAGCACTATCAATACTTAACATATATGCACCAAGTGGTATAGCATCCAAATTCCTAGAGGAGAAGTTAAGAGAGATGCAAGAAGAAATAGACAGTAACACTATACTAGTGGGAGATCTCAACCTTGCTCTCTCAGAATTAGATAAATCAAATTCCAAAATAAATAAGAAAGAAGTTAGGGAGGTTAACAAAAGGCTAGAAAAGTTAGGTATGATAGATCTCTGGAGGAAATTGAATGGTGATAGAAGGGAGTATACTTTTTTCTCAGGGGTTCATGGAACTTATACAAAAATTGATCATGTGTTAGGGCATAAAAACCTCAAAATCAAATGCAGAAAAGCAGAAATAGTCAATGCATCCTTCTCAGATCATGATGCAATGAAACTCACATGTAATATAAGGCCAGGAGAAAATAGAGCACAAGTTATTTGGAAATTAAATAATCTAATCCTGAAGAACGAATGGGTGAAAGAGCAAATTATAGACACAATCGAAAATTTCATCCAGGAGAATGACAACAATGGCCTGAATTCTTATAAATTTGAGTTAGTTCTCCATATATTTTAGAAATAAGGCTTTTATCAGAACCTTTGAATGTAAAAATATTTTCCCAGTTTATTGCTCCCCTTCTTATCTTGTCTGCATCTGTTTTATGTATACAAAAACTTTTTAACTTGGTATAATTAAAATTATCTATTTTGTGATCAATGACAATCTCTAGTTCTTCTTTGGTCACAAATTCCTTCCTCCTCCACAGGTCTGAGAGGTAAACCACCCTACATTGTTCTAATTTGTTTATAATGTCATTTTTTATGTCTAGATCATGAATCTATTTCGACCTTATTTTGGTATACGGTGTTAGGTGCGGGTCAATGCCTAGTTTCTTCCATACTAGTTTCCCATTTCCCCAGCAGTTTTTGTCAAATAGTGAGTACTTATCCCAAAAGTTGGGGTCTTTGGGTTTGTCAAACACTAGATTACTGTAGTCATTGACCATTTTGTCCCTTGAATCTAATTTATTCCACTGATCAAGTACTCTGCTTCTTAGCCACTACCAAATAGTTTTGATGACCGCTGCTTTATAATATAATGTTAGTTTGGCACAGATAGGCCACCTTCATTTGCTTTTTTCCCCAATAATTCCCTTGAAATTCTTGACCTTTTGTTCTTCCAGATGAGCTTTGTTATCATTTCTAGGTCAGTAAAATAGTTTCTTGGGAGTTTGATTGGTATGACACTAAATAAATAGATTAGTTTAGGTAGCATTGCCATTTTTATTATATGCGTTCAACCTATCCAAGAGCACTGGATATTTTTATCAGTTGGTGGATTGCTTGAATTCTTATAAATTTGAATCAATTCTCTATATATTTTAGAAATGAGGCCTTTATGAGAACCCTTAAATCTAAGAATAATTTCTCAATTTATGACTTCCCTTCTGATCTTTCTTGCATTAGTTTTGTGTGTTCAAAAACTTTTTAATTTAATATAATCAAAACTCTCTATTTGGTGTTCAATTAGAGGTCCAGTTCTTGTTTGGACACGAATTCCTTCCTTCTCCACATATCTGTCACTCAACTTATCTTAAACCTATATTATTAAAGAGACCTATGAGTGTTGGCTGTTATTATTAAAGAAAGTAGAGGTAGATGGGTACAAGAGAGATAGGCCTTTGGTCCAAGCCTGTGATTACATTTGCCTACAGCCCTTCCAGCATGGAAATGCTCTCCATCAGGGCAGATCAAGTACTGTGTGACATGCTAATATTTAGGGAGCTGTCCATGGTACCAAAAGAGGAAATGATTTGCCTTGGATCACTCAGCTAGTATTTGTCAGAGGCAGAGGGCTTCCCAATCTCAAGGCCAGCCCTTGAGCCACTAAAGCATACTGCCCATCTGATCCAGAACAGATTTGAGAGCCTCAAAGTGCTGTGAAATGTTAATTTCCTCACTTTTGTTATTTGTCAAGCTGGTGGTGTGAGAAGAGAAAACATCTCTTCAGAGGAGCCTGATCTAGGACAACTGCCTGGAGATAGGTGGGGTCCATAATAAGGACAAAGGGAGAAAAGGCAATTGTTTGATTGTTCTGGTATCTGGGAGCCCCCTAAAAGAAAGAGGGAGTGATTTGGGGAGCCAGTAGAGAGCTGGGACTTGTTAGACAAAGCTTAGAATGTGAGATGTCAGAGCTAGGAAGGACCTTAGGACATAGAATGTCAGAATGGAGGAGATAGTCTTAGAAAAAATAACACTGTGTGTGTATGAGTCAGGGAGAGGAGAGTAGCTGTTTCCACCAGGCTAAGGATTTCTAAGAGTGGTTGCAATTCTGAGCCTAGGAAAATAAAGGACAGAAAAAGGAAAGGAGGAAAAGTAATCAGAAAAGGGAGAGAGGAATAAAGAAGGAATAAGGTGAGGGTAAGGTGAGGAAAAAAATTATCCTTAGAGAACTAATCCAATTTAATCCAAAATCCTGATTTTCAAGCTGGGGAAACTGAGTCCCAGAGATGGAATGTGAATTGGCTAAGAAGGAAAAGTATGAAATAATGAGGGAAAAGAAAGGAGATGGAGGAGAAAAAGGACTCTGACCCTGAAATAAGGTGGATTTCAGTTGTTCCTCTGCAAGAATTTCTACTTGATATTGGAGTTGGCCATTCTGACTTTCAGGGGATGGAATTTGGCCCTAGAGTCCTCCTTTTCCCATCCACATCCACCTTTCAAGGTCCAACTCAATGAGCAGAAGATTCTTCTCTCCTTAAAGGAACCCACATATGCAAAAATGTTTGTGGCAGCCCTTTTTGTAGGGGCAAGAAACTAGAAACTGAGTGGATGCCCATCACTTGGGGAAGGACTGAATAAGTGATGGTATGTGAATGTTATGGAATATTATTGGTCTATAAGAACGATCAGCAGGATGACTTCAGAGAGGCCTGGAGAGACTTGCATGAACTGATGTTGGGTTTCTGGAGGCCGGCTCCCTTGGGACCCTGCTGGGATGCTGGGAATACATGAGGTTCTCACTTTTGCATTTGTATATTTGATATATAATATACATTTATACATGAAATCCGTGAAAAAAAGGACTGTTTTATGTTTGTATTTGTGTTCCCAGCATTCAATGTAGGGTCTGGCAAATAATAGGTGCCAAATTACTGCTTTTTCATGAATTAATTGCAATTTAAAATTATAACACCGTCTCTTGCTGACATCTTGTGTCTAAAGTCGAAACAGCAGGTAACCTTAATCATAAGGGCGCCGTCCTGTGGCCAGCTCAGATAGTACACATTTGGTCGGCCATCCGGTGTCCAAACCCTGGTATTACACTCTGGCTCCTTTTAAATCCCAGATTTCCTGTATTTTCACTAACAGGAGCCACTTGCCAGTCATTGAAAGGGCATGAAGCCAGCAGAAAAGAGTCCAAGAAAAGGCTGGATTTTGGAAGGAAAGTGATGGATCCTCCCGATGTCGGCAGGGATTCCTAGTACGTCCCCCCCCACCCAATACAGTGTCCTTTACTATACTTTACCTAGAAAAAGTCCAAGGCCACATGGTTTTCTTCCATGGAAACAGAGACAGCACGGAGCAGATTTCAGTCCAGGACGGGCCTGTTGGCCATCCACCAGAGCAAAGCTCAGAAGAAATAAATACAAGGAAAACAGCCGATCATTTTCCTAAGTGTTCTTAACTTGGAAAGAAAATGATCAATGGAATATCCCAAGTTTGACTTATATGTGACTTTTATTAAAAGCAACCCTGCAAAGGTAGATCTGTCTGGGTATCCAGGGCTTACTCAATCAGTCATTATGTTGTATTATTTTATCAATAAGCTCATATTGGATGAAGTGAGGTGACTGCCGGAGTCAGTGTATTTAGTCCAACTGAGATTTGCATGCAGCTCCTCTCCCTCCAATGGCAGTGTTCTGAAAAATGGCCCGTGTTCTCCATCTCTGTCCCAGCTCTCCATGCTATACAAAGCTGCTCCTCATCCCTTTCAGTCTGGGCCAAGCTGCTCCCATGTGCAGTCTACACCTCCTGCCTCTCCCTGTCTCCCAGTCATCCCTTAGGGTCTTCATTGTGACTCAATGGGTATCCTAGCAACAGACTTAACCCTAGAGGAAACACTAGAGGCCATGAGCCCAAATCCTTCATTGGACAGAGACCAAGGGAGATGCAGAGTTTTGCCTGAGATAATGAAGCTGGGAAAAGTCTGAGGACGAATTGGAACCCAAGTCTTCCTGACTCCAAGGGTAGTTTGTGTCCATGAGATCGTGCTGCCTCAGAGTGAGGAGAGCGACAGAGACAAAGAGAGGAGAGAGAAAAAGAGAGAGCAAAGAGAGAGACAGAGCCAGAATGAGACACACACACACACACACACACACACACACACACACACACACAGAGAGAGAGAGAGAGAGAGACAGAGAGAGAGAGAGAGACAGAGAGAGACACAGAGAGAGACAGAGACAGAGACAGAGACAGAGACAAAGAACCCAAAAGAGAAACTGACAGACAGACATACAAACAGAGACAAAGAGACTGAAACAGAAGACACAGAGTTACAGAGGCAGAGAGATACAGAGACAGATGCAGACAAAGACAGAGAGAAAGAGACAGACAGAGACAGTACACAGAGAGACAGACACATACACACACACAGAAAGAAGATAGACAGACATACAAATAGACAAACAGACAAAACATAGAGAGATACACAGAGAGAAAAAGAGACAGAGAGAAAGAAAGAGAGGCAAAGAGAGAAGAAAGGTGGAGAAACAGGCAGGGACAAAGAGAAAGACACTGACACAGAAAGAGACAAATGCAGAGAGAAATGAGAGAGACAGAGAAAAGAGAGAAAGAGAAACAGAGACAAACAGACAGAGACAAACAAAAAGAGAGACAGAGAGAGAGATATAGAGAAAGTGATAGAGACAAAGACAAACAGAGACACAGACACAGAAAACAAACAGAGGCAGGGAGATATTCAGACAGAGAAACTAAGAGAAAGAGAGTCATAGAGAAACAGAGAAAAAGAGTAGAAGAGTGAGAGACAGAGATAGAGATAGAGACAGACCTGGATCAAGACAAACACTAAGACACACAAAGAGAGAAGGAGCAAAGAGTGAGTGAGAAACAGAGACAGAAGACAAA
>JAJPUD010027273.1:0-15695 GCA_023553655.1 Myrmecobius fasciatus | reverse complement strand
TTGCTTTTGTCTCTATGACTTTGTCTCTCCATCTTTCTGGTTTTTTTTCTCTATGTCTCTCTGTATCTCTGTTTCTCTATTTGTATCTGTCTCTGTTTCTCTCTGTCTTGCTTTCTCTGTTTCTCTGTCACTCTTTGCTCTGTCTCTCTATGTGTCTATCTCTCTCTCTTTGTCTCCTTTTCTCTGGGATTTTGTCTCCATCCATGTATGTCTTTATCTCTCTGTCTCTGTCTCTCACTCTTCTATTCTCTTTGTCTCTGTTTCTCTGTCTCTCTCTGTCAGTTTCTCTGTTTCTATCTCTCCCTTTATCTGTGTTTTTTCTGTGTGTGTGTCTCTTTTTGCCTTTGTCTCTATGACTTTGTCTCTCTATCTGTCTGGTTTTTGTCTCTTTGTCTTTTTGTATCTCTCCGTTTCTCTATTTGTATCTATCTCTTTCTCTCTGTCTTGCTTTCTCTGTTTTTCTGTCACTCTTTGCTGTGTCTCTCTCTGTGTGTCTGTCGGTCTGTCTTTGTCTCTTTTTCTCTGGGAGTTTGTCTCCATCCATGTCTGTCTTTAACTCTCTGTGTCTGTCTCTCACTCTTCTATTCTCTTTGTCTCTATTTCTCTCTGTCTCTCTCTCAGTGTCTCTGTCTCTATCTCTCCCTGTCTCTGTCTCTTTTCTGTGTCTGTGTCTCTGTTTTTTCTTTGTCTCTGACTTTATCTGTCTTTCTGTTTATTTTTCTCTATATATCTCTCTCTGTCTCTCTCTCTTTTTGTTTCTCTCTGTCTCTGTTTTTTCTCTGTTTCTCTTTCTCTCTTTTCTCTGTCTCTCTCATTTCTCTGTGTGTTTGTCTCTTTCTGTGTCAGTGTCTTTCTCTTTGTCCCTGTCTCTGTCTCTCTGCCTTTCTTCTCTCTTTGTTTCTCTTTCTCTGTCTCTTTTTCTCTGTGTATCTCTCTATCTTTTGTCTGTTTGTCTATGTGTATGTCTGTCTATCTTTTTATGTGTGTGTATGTGTCTGTCTCTCTGTGTACTGTTTCTCTGTCTGTCTCTTTCTCTCTGTCTTTGTCGGCATCTGTCTCGATCTCTCTGCCTCTTTGTCTCTGTATGTCTGTCAGTTTCTCTTTTGGGTTATCTCTGTGTCTCCCTCTATCTCTTTGTATCTCTTTCTCTCTTTCTGTGTGTCTCTCTCTGTCTTTGTCTCTGCATCTCTGTCTCTGTCTCTCTTTCCTCTCTTTTTTCTCTGTACTCTCTCTGTCTCCATTTCTCCTCTCTCTGAGGCAGCATGATCTCATGGACACAACCTACCCTTGGAGTCAGGAAGACTTGGGTTCCAATTCGTCCTCAGACTTTCCAAGCTTCATTATCTCAGGCAAATCTCTGTTCTCCTTTGGTCTCTGTCCAATGAAGGATTTGGACTCATGGCCTCTAGTGTTTCCTCTAGGGCTAAGTCTGTTGCTAAGAGACCCATTGAGTCACAATGAAGACCCTAAGGGATGACTGGGAGAAAGGGAAATGAGGGAGGAGGTGTACACTGCACATGGGAGCAGTTTGGCCCAGACTGAAAAGGAAGAGGAGCAGCTTTGTATAGGATGGAAAGCTGGGACAGAGATGGAGAACATGGGCCATATTTCAGAACAGAGCCATTGGAGGGAGAGGAGTCGGATTCAAATCTCAGTTTGAATAAATACCCTGACTCCAGCAGTCCCCTCACTTAATCCAATATGAGCAGTTATGAAAATGATCAGCTGTTTTCCTTGTATTTATTTCTTCTGAGCTTTGCTCTTGTGGATGGGCAACAGGCCCGTCCTGGACTGAAATCCGCTCTGTGCTGTCTCTGCTTCCATGGAAGAAAACCAGATGGCTGACCAAATGTGTACTATCTGAGCTGGCCACAGGATGGCGACCTTATAATTAATAGGAAGCTTTCAATGGCAATTAATTGATGAAAAAGCAGTCATTGCAGGCCTAGTATTAGCCAGGCCCTACACTGAGTGCTGGGAACACCAGATGAAAATGTAACAGGCAGAAACGCCCTTGTTGAGCAAGGAGTACTGGTGCCCGGCATGGGAATGGGTTGAGCCTGAGGGTCACAGCTAGTTGCTGGTGAACAGGGATGCCTTGACAGGGCCTCTTGCCTGTGAGCTGCTTGCTGATGTGGCTGGGCCGGCTCTCCTCCCTTTGGCAGATCCCATGCGTACACAATACCCACGAGCTGCTTCTCCAAATGGTGATTGGGGATTGCCTACTGTTCATGCACCGATCACGCTTGCAAAACTGTATATCAACAAGATTACAACATAATAAACTGGAGCTCTTTTCACACCCTATGAGTTTCCCTGCCTTAGTTTCATCATCTGTAAAATGAGCTGGAGAAGGAAGTTACCAAACTTCTCCAGGAGCTTTGCTAAGAAAACCCAAATGGCGTCATGGAGAGTTGGACATGACTGAAAATGACAACAGCAACAATGAACAGACATATTCACTGTTAAGTATGGAGCTCTTCTGTGTGGGACTGGCATAGGCAAAGATACAGAGGGAAGAACTGGCAAATTGTACAAGATAGCAGATAGATT
Source organism: Myrmecobius fasciatus (assembly GCA_023553655.1). Taxonomy (NCBI): domain Eukaryota; kingdom Metazoa; phylum Chordata; class Mammalia; order Dasyuromorphia; family Myrmecobiidae; genus Myrmecobius; species Myrmecobius fasciatus. The sequence goes on along the minus strand of JAJPUD010027273.1, from coordinate 13,142 downwards.
GTTTTATTTGAAGTGGAGAAGCTAGTCATGGGAGCCACCTGCTAGTGGCTGCTGGGGATCTAATTCTGACCCACAGAATAGATCCCTTCATGTGAGAGGATGATAACGATACAGGGAGACTGAGAAGCAGTTGCAGGCTTTCTGGGTTTCCCACTTAGGCATGGTCCTCAAGAGAAATTATGTTGGGTGAAATCTGCTTATGAACATTTAAAGGTTCTTAAAACAATTATAAAGTGATTGGTTAGGCAGGTGTTATTTACTCTATCTTTCAGAATAATTACTCTTTCACACGTTCAACTGACAATGTTCCCCTGAAGTAACTTGCTTACCTTCATTGTGCAAATCTTACGTCAATTCAACAATGGAGAATTAAAAAAATGAAACCTGTGTGAGCAATACTACATACTAATACTAAATAGTATTATTCACATATATGGTAAATTAGTAATCATATTTACTGGTTGTAAATATTCCATGCAAATAAATATGTGCTGACTGCTTATTTTCTGGGACTTGATGGATGTGTTTCATATGAATTAGTTATGCTTTCTATGACCATTTGTATAATGTGACCTTTTGGGTATATTGTAGTAGGTCTTTCTTTCATGTATAGGTTGTTGTAGATGATTTTCCCCCCTCATATGTCATGATTCTCTGTATAAAGATATATTTCCCTCTGAAAAATTTGTAACTGCAATTGCCATCCTTCCTCTGGGGAATGCAGATGAATTGAGAGTGCTTGCTAAGGAATACATACCCATGTTCACACATTTATATATAACTATATTTATAATTGGGGCCTTTTCCCTCACCTTAAGATCTTCGAGTAAATTTATTCACCCTCCCCTATGGAATTAGAATTCACATGTTTAGGGGGAAACTATACCCATGTTTATCAAAGGGCCTTTGATTCAAATGTGAGAGAACAATCCAAAACTGTATCATCTTGGTATACATAAAGGTAGAACTCACTGGAAAGAATCAGGACTATATTAATTGGCTATTTTGCAAATTTTAGGTGGACTAGGCGATGCATTGGGCAGAGTGCCATCTTGTATCCAGAAGAACCTAAATTCAAATTCAGCCTCAGACATTAGCTGTAACCTGTTTGGCTCGATTTCCTTATTCATTAAATGAACCAGAGAAGGGAATGGTTATGAAGAGTTAAGCATGGGTAATGGACAACAATAACCACATGTATATTTATGTAGTTTTAATTAATTTTTGCTTTCCTTTTTTGTTCCAAATCTCGTTTTATTTGTTTTTGTCCTTTTAAAATTAATTTTATTTTTTCAAAGAACAAAAATCTACTTTTCTGCCCTTGTTAATGCCATCCCCAAATGAAAAATAAAAATAAAAGTGCTCTTACAAACAAAACAAACAAAAGCATATTCACATTGATCATGTCCAGAATAGTTGAAAAGAATACTGAAATAGACGAAAAGAATTCCTAGTCTATCACATACCCTCCCTGTGGTGTTCTGGTACTAAGGATTTTCTTTTTTTATTAAACCTTTTTATTTGTAAAACTTATGTATGGGTAGTTCTCCAGCATTGATCTTTACAAAGCTGTCCATTAAAAATTTTACCCCCAGTCCCCTCCCCTCCCCTACATGGCAGGAAGTCCACTACATGTTAAAAATGTTGAAATAGTTGATAAGTTGTGCAAGAAAAATCCAATCTACAAGAAAAAAAAGGAAACACAATGCAAGCAAACCTCAATAGAGAGCATGAAAATGTTATGTTATGGTCCATATTTCATATCCCTCTGTCTGGGTGTATATGTTCTTCTTCAGTGAACAATTGGAACTGGTTTGAGATAATTCTTTGTTGCAGAGAGCCATGTCCATCAGAATTGATCATCATGTAATATTGTTGTTGCTGTGCATGATGATCTCCTGGTTCTGCTCGTTTCACTCAGAATCAGTACATGCAAGTCTCTCCAGGCCTCTCTGAAATCGTCCTGCTGGTCGTTTCTTACAGAACAATAATATTCCATAACATTCATATACCATAATTTATTCAGCCATTCTCCAATTGATGTGCATCCGTTCAGTTTCCAGTTTCTAGCCACTACAAAAAGGGCTGCCACAAACATTCTTGCACATGTGGGGCCCTTTCCTTCCTCTAAGATCTCTTTGGGATATAGGCCCAATAGAAACACTGCTGGGTCAAACGGTATGCACAGTTTGACAACTTTTTGAGCATAGCTCCAAATTGCTCTCCAGAATGGTTGGATCCGTTCACAGTTCCACCAACAATGTATTAGTGTCCCAGCCCTCCCACATCCCCTCCAACATTCATCGTTGTCTTTTCCTGTCATTTTAGCCAATCTGACAGGTCTGTAGTGGTATCTCAGAGTTGTCTTAATTTGCATTTCTCTGATCAATAGTGATTTGGAGCAACTTTTCATATGACTAGAGATGGTTTTAATTTCATCATCTGAAAATTGTCTGTTCATATCTGTTTTGTGATATTTAAACATGTCCGGATTCGCTCCTATAAATGACGCTCTCAGACTTAAATGAGAATGAAAGTAAAATTTTAATTATAAAATGCACGGTATAGACAGTTTAGATTTACACAAACAACAAGACAAGACAATAATAACTAAAATTAAACCAATAATAATTTTGATAGATAGAGGAAGAGAATACATCACCAATTCAAGGGAACCTCAAAACTCAGGTGGCTGGGAGCCCCGTTTCAGCCTCAGCAGCTTGAATTGGGAAAAGATTTTACCGGGCGAAGCGTCCTTCCCACGGGTGAGGCCCGAGAGGTTGCTAGAAATGGGGGGGGGTTTATTTCCTTTTTATACAAAGAAGGCTTCTTACTATCATATCTTTGTTTGGTCTGTTCCAGACCCCATAGCCTTGACATATTTGCGTATGTTCAGGGTGGGAGCCACCCTCCTCTGAGCATAAGCAATTCCAGGAATGGCGAGTTCCTGGCTCCTCCTGTCAAGGACATGTAGGGTTCATAGAACGGTCAAATAAGTCTCAGGCCTGCTTTATTTGAGTGAACTTATTTTTTTTAAATAAGATTTTTCCAATTCTTATTCATTTGGCCTTAAGATCATGAAAATAATAGGAGGACTGAGCTAAAGGGGTAAAGTTGGAGTAAATTATCTTCATTTTCTTATACATGTAACAAGTACATAGACATAGAGTAAATAAGAACAATACTATTAATAATATGGGTATGGCTATACTATTAAAATATATGGTAGCACTACTGGATTTAAATAGAAAATCATACCAATGATGACTAGTGTCAGATGTTACTAAATGAGAGGGCTCGATAAGTTGTCCTGCAGTTATGAGAGTCTGTATTCGGTGTTCATTTAATGCGCGTTGGTTAGACTCTAGCAACTTTTTCAGAATAAGGGATTTGGTTAGGATGTCTATAAGGGGTTGTAAGGAAATATCAGCAGAGGGAGGAGGAAGTAATTTGGGTACCCATGTTAAATTCTTAATCACATCTGTGTCAGGAGAAAAATAAAAATCATCACCTTGCCAGTGCAAAAAGGTTACATTGGTTAAACAGCCAGAAAAAGGAGCAGTTTTACTAACAGAGGATAGATCAGTAGAATTATTGGAGGTTAAACATATATGCTGAGAAGAAACTTCATATATCATTGAAAAGTTATCTAAAGGATACAAAGTCAAATCACACAGATTGGATGAATGTGAGAGAAGGCAGGGTTCCATCTGCCGAGTCATCATCCCACAAACAATCCCTCTCTTAGTTTCAACACAATCTGATAAAGTATGTGTTACATTTTTAGAATCTACATAATTTCCATATATATGAGGCAAAGCAAAGTAAGTATGCAAAACAAAAGGTATTACATGAAACTGACACATAATAGTCCAGGCTTTAACTTGATAATATACAATAGTTCCAGTACACCAAAGGGGAGTACATTCAGCATTCTCAGGTCGTCGTTTCTTCCATGCCCCTGGTAAATCAAACATCTGATGCCACATTTGAGTGTCTCCCTCCTGTAGCAATCTTTGAGCATTTTCTTTTTGTATCAAAGTGTACATATTTTGTAGGGAATATTTAGTCCACTTAAATAGTTTCCTAATATTTTTTGTAAGACCTAAACTAACAAAAGTACTGTCATTAAAACTTGTAAAAATTGGCCTTGATATTTCAAAGTATTTTGGTGGGGGAGGATCGTTGTGGGCAACCATTTAGCATTTACAGTCAAAGCTTGAGATACATCCTATCCAGCACTGCACAGTCTGCTGGCCAGGGTCTCAAGATCTATGGAATTTACTATGCCCAAACCAGTTCCTGCTCCACCAAGTAAAGTATCATACCAAGCTCTTCTCTTTCTATTACATACAGGCAAATGTGGGAAAGTAACATTATAATGAAATACAATTTTATGTTGTGAAATAGAGGTATTTACACATGATTTGGGGACTCTGACAATGGAAGGGGAGTGTTTCGTGGGTTTTTCAGTTGGTAGCAGTAAAAGATATTGGACCCATGTTGCCCTGTTCACAAGTGCAGTGGCATTGGCACAAAATAGAAATTGATGTCTTGATGTTTCATTAATTTCCAATATAGTAGTGGAATTATTTATGTTCCACATAGCACAATCATTCTGGGTCAATTGATCCCTGATTACTTGAAAACGAGACTGAGGTGTAGTAAAAAACATATTGAAGATACAACAAGTAATATTAGTTACAGCAGTGATTGTCAAATCAATGGGTGGGTTCCCTGGGAGTGGCTGATGGTGGAATTTTGCCATCACAGAGTTGCTTGACGTGTGGAACCTCTTAATACTGTTCCAGGAGTCCAGGTCCACACCATGATGATCCATGTGAATACTAGAAAACACTTTAATTTCGCAAAAACATTTGAGTTAGTGGGACATGATACCATTTATCATCACCAGGATATACAACAATAGCAACATTAGTGTTATTTTGAGCTATTAATTCAGCTGGCCTTGGTTTATCAGTAGGGTATCTTTTAACCCATACTTTAGTGCCAGGAATGATTTTCTCTGGAGTCCAATAGATTTCATTGGAACTTCCAAATCCCTGATCTCCTTTTGTGGTCTCATCAGGAGATTGTTTAACTTCAGCCCATTGTTCATTCAGGTATGGTAAAATAACTATTTGACATATTTTTTCTCCTGTTTTGCAGGAATAAACTTTTTAATGACAGTACTTTTGTTAGTTTAGGTCTTACAAAAAATATTAGGAAACTATTTAAGTGGACTAAATGTTCCCTACAAAATATGCTATCTGGTGTTCAATTAGGAGTTCCAGATCTTCTTTGGACATAAATTTATTCCATCTCCACAGGTCTGAGAGGAAAATTATACTACGTTCCTCTAATTTGCTTACAATATCACTCTTTATATCTAGATCATGTATCCATTTAGATCTTATTTTGGTATGTGGTGTTAGGTATGGGTCAAGCCCTAATTTCTTCCACACTACTTTCCAATTTTCCCAGCAGTTTTTGCCGAATAGTGAGTACTTATCCCAAAAGCTGGGGTCTTTGGCTTTATCAAACACTAAATTGTTAATGTTATTGCCTAGATTATCCTGATAACCTATCCTATGCCATAGATTGACTGCATCCCCAGAGATTGGCTTTTGAGGCTGCTCACAATGCAGGGGTAGCCATTAGCCACGTCCTTCCCTTCTACAGTCACTGGAAGGCATTTAGCCAAAATACATAGGCCATTTCTTTTCTTAGGGGGTCAAGATTTCATTGCACTGAAACTTTTCCTTGTGAAAGAATACAGAAATCTTCCCCACCCAACCTAAGAAAAAGAAATGTGTTTTTAAAAGTATGCCTAATTCTACATTCATTTTCCTTCTCTTTTTTTTTTCTCTAGAGGGGGATAATGTCTTTCATCAGGAGTCCTTTGGAATTGTCCCGGCTTGCTCTACTGCTGAGAAGAGGTAAGTTATTCAGAATTGATCATTAGACAAAATTTTTATGACTGTACAAAGTTGTCCTGTTTCTGCTCACTCTGCTTTGCATCAGTTTCCGCCAGCCTTTCCAAGGTTTTCCTTCAATCATCCTGTTTGTCATTTTTTATAGCACAATGATATTTCAACAGTCATGGATCACAACTGGAGCTGCACATCTGATGGGCGATTCCTCCATTTCCAGTTCTTTGTTACCACTCAAGAACTGGTATAGATATTTTTGCACAAACAGATGCTTTTTATTTTTGCTTTTTATTTCTTTGGGATACAGACCCAGGAGTGGGTCTCCTGGTATGTGTCAAAAGTCGCACATGGTTTCCTATTCCTCTGGCCATGGTTGCTGTCCAGAATGGTTGGATCAGGTCACCACTCAATCAACAAATAGTGTGGAAAGCACTGGGGATTCCAAAAGAGGAAAAAGTCTTCCCTCAAAGACCTTCTAATCTAATAAAGGAGATGATGTCCAAAAAAATACATACACAACAAATTTGGATAAACATTATAAACAGGAAATAATTACAAGAAGGAAAACACTGTAATTAGGAGGGATTGGGGAAAGTTGTGGTTGTGGTTGGAACTTGAAGGAAGTCAGAAGGTCAGAAAATATGAAATATCTCCTAGGAAAAACAACTGACTTGGAAAACAGATCCAGGAGAAACAATTTAAGGATTATTGGACTCCCTGAAAGCCACGATGAAAAAAAGAACCTGGATGCTATCTTCCAGGAAATCATGAAAGAGAATTGCCCTGATGTTTTAGAATCAGAAGGCAAAATTGGCATTGAAAGAATTCACCGATCACCTCCAGAAAGAGACCCCAAAATTAAAACCCCAAGGAATATCGTGGCCAAATTTCAGGACTATCGCACCAAGGAAAAGATATTGCAAGCAGCTAGAAAGAAACAGTTCAAATACCGAGGAACTGTCATTAGAATTACACAGGATCTGTCAGCTTCCACATTGAAGGATCGAAGGGCCTGGAACCAGATATTCCGAAAGGCAAAAGAACTCGGATTACAGCCAAGAATAAGTTATCCAGCTAGAATGAGCATCATCTTCCAGGGAAGAAGATGGTCATTCAATGATACAGGAGAATTTCACCTATTTCTAATGAAAAGACCTGATCTGAACAAAAAATTTGACCTCCAAATAGAGAACTCAAGAGAAACATAAAAAGGTAAAAAGGAAAACTCTTGAGAACTATATTCCTACTATAGGTATCCTTTAAAGAAGGGCAGTATAATTTGATTTTTCTTTGATAATAATGGAAAAGAAATTAGAGGTGGAAGGGATACCATACTGAAAAAGAAAAAGAGGGGAGGGGGGGAAAGGAGGCAAAACAAAGTAAAAATAAAGGAGGTAAAATAAGGCAAAATCTCATAAAGAGATATAGAAGATCTAATATAATTGAGGGAAGGAAGGGAGGGCGATGAGTATTGTGTAAACCTTGCTCTCATTAGATTGGACTCTAAGAGAGTATATCAGACAAATTTGGCTTCAAAGAAAGGCCTGACCCTCCTTGTGGGAAGGTAGGAGGGAGGGGAGAAAAGGAAAGGGATAAACTAATAGAAGGATTAGGGGAAAGGTATAAAGGGGAGGGAGGGACTCTAAAGGGAGGAGGATTATTGGTGGGAGGTGGTCATCAAGAGCAAAGTACTGGGGAGGGGGGAAGGGAGAGAGGGGAAAGGGAAGAGAAAATCATAACTCTGGGTAAATAAGATGGCAGGGAATACAGATATAGTTATTTTAACTGTGAATGTGAATGGGATGAACTCTCCCATAAAACGGAAGCGGGTAGCAGACTGGATTAAAAGCCAGAATCCTACAATATGTTGTTTACAAGAAACACATCTAAAACATAGAGATACATACAGAGTGAAGGTAAAGGGCTGGAGCAGAATCTTCTATGCTTCAGGTGAACAAAGAAAGGCAGGGGTAGCAATCCTTATCTCCGATCAAGTGAAAACAAAAATAGATCTAATTAAAAGAGATAAGGAAGGAAACTACATTTTACTAAAGGGTTCCATAGACAATGAAGCACTATCAATACTTAACATATATGCACCAAGTGGTATAGCATCCAAATTCCTAGAGGAGAAGTTAAGAGAGATGCAAGGAGAAATAGACAGTAATACTATACTAGTGGGAGATCTCAACCTTGCTCTCTCAGAATTAGATAAATCAAATTCCAAAATAAATAAGAAAGAAGTTAGGGAGGTTAACAAAAGGCTAGAAAAGTTAGGTATGATAGATCTCTGGAGGAAATTGAATGGTGATAGAAGGGAGTATACTTTTTTCTCAGGGGTTCATGGAACTTATACAAAAATTGATCATGTGTTAGGGCATAAAAACCTCAAAATCAAATGCAGAAAAGCAGAAATAGTCAATGCATCCTTCTCAGATCATGATGCAATGAAACTCACATGTAATATAAGGCCAGGAGAAAATAGAGCACAAGTTATTTGGAAATTAAATAATCTAATCCTGAAGAACGAATGGGTGAAAGAGCAAATTATAGACACAATCGAAAATTTCATCCAGGAGAATGACAACAATGGCCTGAATTCTTATAAATTTGAGTTAGTTCTCCATATATTTTAGAAATAAGGCTTTTATCAGAACCTTTGAATGTAAAAATATTTTCCCAGTTTATTGCTCCCCTTCTTATCTTGTCTGCATCTGTTTTATGTATACAAAAACTTTTTAACTTGGTATAATTAAAATTATCTATTTTGTGATCAATGACAATCTCTAGTTCTTCTTTGGTCACAAATTCCTTCCTCCTCCACAGGTCTGAGAGGTAAACCACCCTACATTGTTCTAATTTGTTTATAATGTCATTTTTTATGTCTAGATCATGAATCTATTTCGACCTTATTTTGGTATACGGTGTTAGGTGCGGGTCAATGCCTAGTTTCTTCCATACTAGTTTCCCATTTCCCCAGCAGTTTTTGTCAAATAGTGAGTACTTATCCCAAAAGTTGGGGTCTTTGGGTTTGTCAAACACTAGATTACTGTAGTCATTGACCATTTTGTCCCTTGAATCTAATTTATTCCACTGATCAAGTACTCTGCTTCTTAGCCACTACCAAATAGTTTTGATGACCGCTGCTTTATAATATAATGTTAGTTTGGCACAGATAGGCCACCTTCATTTGCTTTTTTCCCCAATAATTCCCTTGAAATTCTTGACCTTTTGTTCTTCCAGATGAGCTTTGTTATCATTTCTAGGTCAGTAAAATAGTTTCTTGGGAGTTTGATTGGTATGACACTAAATAAATAGATTAGTTTAGGTAGCATTGCCATTTTTATTATATGCGTTCAACCTATCCAAGAGCACTGGATATTTTTATCAGTTGGTGGATTGCTTGAATTCTTATAAATTTGAATCAATTCTCTATATATTTTAGAAATGAGGCCTTTATGACAACCCTTAAATCTAAGAATAATTTCTCAATTTATGACTTCCCTTCTGATCTTTCTTGCATTAGTTTTGTGTGTTCAAAAACTTTTTAATTTAATATAATCAAAACTCTCTATTTGGTGTTCAATTAGAGGTCCAGTTCTTGTTTGGACACGAATTCCTTCCTTCTCCACATATCTGTCACTCAACTTATCTTAAACCTATATTATTAAAGAGACCTATGAGTGTTGGCTGTTATTATTAAAGAAAGTAGAGGTAGATGGGTACAAGAGAGATAGGCCTTTGGTCCAAGCCTGTGATTACATTTGCCTACAGCCCTTCCAGCATGGAAATGCTCTCCATCAGGGCAGATCAAGTACTGTGTGACATGCTAATATTTAGGGAGCTGTCCATGGTACCAAAAGAGGAAATGATTTGCCTTGGATCACTCAGCTAGTATTTGTCAGAGGCAGAGGGCTTCCCAATCTCAAGGCCAGCCCTTGAGCCACTAAAGCATACTGCCCATCTGATCCAGAACAGATTTGAGAGCCTCAAAGTGCTGTGAAATGTTAATTTCCTCACTTTTGTTATTTGTCAAGCTGGTGGTGTGAGAAGAGAAAACATCTCTTCAGAGGAGCCTGATCTAGGACAACTGCCTGGAGATAGGTGGGGTCCATAATAAGGACAAAGGGAGAAAAGGCAATTGATTGTTCTGGTATCTGGGAGCCCCTAAAGAAAGAGGTAGTGATTTGGGGAGCCAGTAGAGAGCTGGGACTTGTTAGACAAAGCTTAGAATGTGAGATGTCAGAGCTAGGAAGGACCTTAGGACATAGAATGTCAGAATGGAGGAGATAGTCTTAGAAAAAATAACACTGTGTGTGTATGAGTCAGGGAGAGGAGAGTAGCTGTTTCCACCAGGCTAAGGATTTCTAAGAGTGGTTGCAATTCTGAGCCTAGGAAAATAAAGGACAGAAAAAAGGAAAGGAGGAAAAGTAATCAGAAAAGGGAGAGAGGAATAAAGAAGGAATAAGGTGAGGGTAAGGTGAGGAAAAAAATTATCCTTAGAGAACTAATCCAATTTAATCCAAAATCCTCATTTTCAAGCTGGGGAAACTGAGTCCCAGAGATGGAATGTGAATTGGCTAAGAAGGAAAAGTATGAAATAATGAGGGAAAAGAAAGGAGATGGAGGAGAAAAAGGACTCTGACCCTGAAATAAGGTGGATTTCAGTTGTTCCTCTGCAAGAATTTCTACTTGATATTGGAGTTGGCCATTCTGACTTTCAGGGGATGGAATTTGGCCCTAGAGTCCTCCTTTTCCCATCCACATCCACCTTTCAAGGTCCAACTCAATGAGCAGAAGATTCTTCTCTCCTTAAAGGAACCCACATATGCAAAAATGTTTGTGGCAGCCCTTTTTGTAGGGGCAAGAAACTAGAAACTGAGTGGATGCCCATCACTTGGGGAAGGACTGAATAAGTGATGGTATGTGAATGTTATGGAATATTATTGGTCTATAAGAACGATCAGCAGGATGACTTCAGAGAGGCCTGGAGAGACTTGCATGAACTGATGTTGGGTTTCTGGAGGCCGGCTCCCTTGGGACCCTGCTGGGATGCTGGGAATACATGAGGTTCTCACTTTTGCATTTGTATATTTGATATATAATATACATTTATACATGAAATCCGTGAAAAAAAGGACTGTTTTATGTTTGTATTTGTGTTCCCAGCATTCAATGTAGGGTCTGGCAAATAATAGGTGCCAAATTACTGCTTTTTCATGAATTAATTGCAATTTAAAATTATAACACCGTCTCTTGCTGACATCTTGTGTCTAAAGTCGAAACAGCAGGTAACCTTAATCATAAGGGCGCCGTCCTGTGGCCAGCTCAGACAGTACACATTTGGTCGGCCATCCGGTGTCCAAACCCTGGTATTACACTCTGGCTCCTTTTAAATCCCAGATTTCCTGGATTTTCACTAACAGGAGCCACTTGCCAGTCATTGAAAGGGCATGAAGCCAGCAGAAAAGAGTCCAAGAAAAGGCTGGATTTTGGAAGGAAAGTGATGGATCCTCCCGATGTCGGCAGGGATTCCTAGTACGTCCCCCCCCACCCAATACAGTGTCCTTTACTATACTTTACCTAGAAAAAGTCCAAGGCCACATGGTTTTCTTCCATGGAAACAGAGACAGCACGGAGCAGATTTCAGTCCAGGACGGGCCTGTTGGCCATCCACCAGAGCAAAGCTCAGAAGAAATAAATACAAGGAAAACAGCCGATCATTTTCCTAAGTGTTCTTAACTTGGAAAGAAAATGATCAATGGAATATCCCAAGTTTGACTTACATGTGACTTTTATTAAAAGCAACCCTGCAAAGGTAGATCTGTCTGGGTATCCAGGGCTTACTCAATCAGTCATTATGTTGTATTATTTTATCAATAAGCTCATATTGGATGAAGTGAGGTGACTGCCGGAGTCAGTGTATTTAGTCCAACTGAGATTTGCATGCAGCTCCTCTCCCTCCAATGGCAGTGTTCTGAAAAATGGCCCGTGTTCTCCATCTCTGTCCCAGCTCTCCATGCTATACAAAGCTGCTCCTCATCCCTTTCAGTCTGGGCCAAGCTGCTCCCATGTGCAGTCTACACCTCCTGCCTCTCCCTGTCTCCCAGTCATCCCTTAGGGTCTTCATTGTGACTCAATGGGTATCCTAGCAACAGACTTAACCCTAGAGGAAACACTAGAGGCCATGAGCCCAAATCCTTCATTGGACAGAGACCAAGGGAGATGCAGAGTTTTGCCTGAGATAATGAAGCTGGGAAAAGTCTGAGGACGAATTGGAACCCAAGTCTTCCTGACTCCAAGGGTAGTTTGTGTCCATGAGATCGTGCTGCCTCAGAGTGAGGAGAGCGACAGAGACAAAGAGAGGAGAGAGAAAAAGAGAGAGCAAAGAGAGAGACAGAGCCAGAATGAGACACACACACACACACACACACACACACACACACACACACACACACAGAGAGAGAGAGAGAGAGAGACAGAGAGAGAGAGAGAGACAGAGAGAGACACAGAGAGAGACAGAGACAGAGACAGAGACAGAGACAAAGAACCCAAAAGAGAAACTGACAGACAGACATACAAACAGAGACAAAGAGACTGAAACAGAAGACACAGAGTTACAGAGGCAGAGAGATACAGAGACAGATGCAGACAAAGACAGAGAGAAAGAGACAGACAGAGACAGTACACAGAGAGACAGACACATACACACACACAGAAAGAAGATAGACAGACATACAAATAGACAAACAGACAAAACATAGAGAGATACACAGAGAGAAAAAGAGACAGAGAGAAAGAAAGAGAGGCAAAGAGAGAAGAAAGGTGGAGAAACAGGCAGGGACAAAGAGAAAGACACTGACACAGAAAGAGACAAATGCAGAGAGAAATGAGAGAGACAGAGAAAAGAGAGAAAGAGAAACAGAGACAAACAGACAGAGACAAACAAAAAGAGAGACAGAGAGAGAGATATAGAGAAAGTGATAGAGACAAAGACAAACAGAGACACAGACACAGAAAACAAACAGAGGCAGGGAGATATTCAGACAGAGAAACTAAGAGAAAGAGAGTCATAGAGAAACAGAGAAAAAGAGTAGAAGAGTGAGAGACAGAGATAGAGATAGAGACAGACCTGGATCAAGACAAACACTAAGACACACAAAGAGAGAAGGAGCAAAGAGTGAGTGAGAAACAGAGACAGAAGACAAA
>JAJPUD010027272.1:1174-15695 GCA_023553655.1 Myrmecobius fasciatus | reverse complement strand
CTTTATGATTTCTTTGGGATATAAGCCCAATAGAAATGCTGCTGGGTCAAAGGGTATGCACAGTTTGATAACTTTTTGAGCATAGCTCCAAATTGTTCTCCAGAATGGCTGTATCCGTTCACAGCTCCACCAACAATGCATCAGTGTCCCAGCCCTCCCACAACCCCTCCAACATTCATCATTAACTTTTCCTGTCATTTTAGCCAATCTGACAGGTGTGAAGTGGTACCTCAGGGTTGTCTTGATTTGCATTTCTCTGATCAACAGTGATTTGGAGCACCTTTTCATATGACTATAAATAGTTTTAATTTCATCCTCTGAAAATTGTCTGGGGAAAAGATTTTTTAAAAATAATATTTTACTTTTTCTTCAATGACATATAAAAACAATTTTAACACTTGATTTTAAATTTTTGAATTCCATATTCTACCCCTTCCTCTCCCTGAGAGAGAAGTAAACAATCTTACATAGGTTATACGTGTGCAATCACATAAAACATTTCCATATTAGTCATTTTGTGAAAGAAAAAAAGGAGAAAGAGGAGGGAGGGAGAGAAGGAAGAAGGTAAGAAAGGAAGGAAGGAAGAAGAGAAAGAAAAGAAATGAAAAATAATATAATTTAGTCTTTTTTAGATGATATCATTTCTTTCTCTGAAGGCACATAGAATTTTTCATCATGAATTCATCATTGTTTGCATCATCATTGCTGAGAATAGCTAAGCCATTCACAGCTGTCAATATATAGTATTATTGTTTCTATGTACAATGTTCTCTTGGTTCTTCTCATTTTACTCTATCATTTTATGTATGTTTTCCCAGGTTTTTTTTTAAATCATCCTGCTTATCATTTTTAATGCCACAATAATATTCCATTACAATTATATTCCACAACTTGTTCATCTATTCCTCAATTGAAGAACATTCTCTTGTGTTCCAATTCTCAACTACCATAAAAAAGCTGCTATAAATATTTTTGTACAAATGGGTCTTCCCCCTACCTTTTTTATTATTCCTCTGGGATACACCTATCTGGGATAGACCTATCAATGGTATTTGTGTATCAAGGGTATACATATTTGATCCTCAAAACAACCCTAGTAGGTAGGTTCTATTTTTATTCCCATTTTATAGATGAAGAAATTGCAGGAGACAGTGCTGAAGTGACTTGCCTAGGATGAGTATGTGAAACTGAGGCTAATTTCATTTGGTCTGGTTGCCATGAACTCTCCTAAATGAAAGGCAGATGGACAGGACTTAAATCAAATTAACACCATTAGTGTGTGCTTGGTGCTTTCTCATTGATCCAAGCAATGGCTTTTGAGTTTGAATCCTTTCAGGATGAATGGCTTAGAAAAAGGTCCTTCACCTTACTCTGTGCTCCCTTCTCAGAAAGTTGTGCCCAAAGAAAGACCAAATCTGGCATCTTCCCCTCCAGGTACCTACCACAATATTGTCATTGTCCCTCTGAATCTGCTGGATCCACCAAGGTTTCCCATCCTGGACCATGGTTTTTAATCCCATCTTGACTTCCACCAGGTTTGGGAGGCTTCAATTTCTTGTTTTTTTTGTGTTCAGAACATTTCTCTGCTCTGACTTCTCTTATTTTGTTGCTCAGTATCCTCATTCCCCTTTAGTGTGATTTCACATGCTGAATTAAATGGATGAATGAATGAACAAGTATTTATTAAGCACATACTATGTGCCAGATATTGTGTTGCCCTTGTTGATCTCTTGTCAATGCCTAATAGGTATTTGAATCAGGGAATAGACTTTCTTTTAATTAAAATTTTTTCATCAATATCTTTTGTTTTCACATCTTTATTTCCAAATATATTCTTTCCCTTTCTATACCCAATGAGCCATCCCTTATAAGAGTGATTTGAAAGAAAAGGTAAAAAAGCAATTCAGCAAAACTAGCTAACTCATGAACTTCATCTGACATTTTGTGCAGTATCCCACACCTAGGCATTTTTTCAGCTCTTCCTTTTTTTAATAATAGCTTTTTAGTTTCAAAATACATGCAAAGATAATTTTCAATCTTCACTTCTGTAAAACCTTGCAAATTTTTCAATTTTTTCCCTCCTTTACCCCTACTTTCATTCATTAGACAATAAGCATTCCAATATATGTTAAACATGTGCAATTCTTCTATATATATCTGTCATGCTGCATAAGAAAAATCAGATCAAAAAAGGAAAAAAGGGAAAAGGGAAAAAAAAGCAAGCAAACAACAACAAAAAAGGTGAAAATACTATGTCATGGTCCACATTCAGTCCCCATAGTCCTCTCTTTCTGGATGCAGATGGCTCTCTCCATAACAAATCTATTGGAATTGGCTTGAACTACCTTATAGTTGAAAAGAGCCACGTCCATAAGAGTTGATCATCACATAATCTTGTTACTCTTGATTCTACTCTCTTCACTCAACATCAGTTCATGCAAGTCTCTCCAGGCCTCTCTGAAATCATCCTTCTGATCATTTCTTACAGAACAATAATATTCCATTACATCCATATACCATAATTTATTCAGCCATTAACCAATTGATGGGTATCCATTCAGCTTCCAGTTTCTTGCCACTACAAAAGGGGCTGCCACAAACATTTTTACACATGTGGGTCCTTCTTCTTCCCTTGAGATCTCTTTGGGATATAGATCTAGTAGTCAACTCTTCTCTTGAGCATTATCATTACACACATTTGCTAATGGGGTTTTGTGTGTTTATGGGTTTTGAGATTTAGCTTATTTGGCTTTTTGTGAGCTCTTTGGATCATAGTATAATAAATTAATCTGGTATTAGTCTCCCAGAATAAGACTTGCTCACTATATTTCCCCTTGATGGTACCAGGTTAAGGGGTATCTTTTCTTAATGCTGTCAATTCAAGTTCCTTTTCTGGTGCTTTCCTACATATACTATCAGCCTCTACTAACTAATATCCCAGTTCCATTTAAATAATTAACTTCAATTAGCTTTTACAAGAGGATATGTAGGGCAACTAGGTGGCACAATGGATAGAGCACCAACCCTGCAGTCAGAAAAAACTGAGTTCATATGCCCAAAGGATTATCAACCTATGAATACCCTTTGATCCAGCAGTGTTTCTACTGGGTCTATATCCCAAAGAGATCTTAAAGAAAGGAAAGGGACCCACATGTGCAAGAATGTTTGTGGCAACCCTTTTTGTAGTGGCAAGAAACTGGAAACTGAGTGGATGCCCATCAATTGGAGAGTGGCTGAATAAATTATGGTATATGAAAGTCATGGAATATTATTGTTCTGTAAGAAACAACCAGCAGGATGATTTCAGAGATGCCTGGAGAGACTTGCATGAATTGATGCTAAATAAAATTAGCAGAACCAGGAGATCATTATACATAGCAACAGCAAGATTATATGATAATCAATTCTCATGGATGTGGCTCTCTTCAACAATGAGATGATTCAGGCCAGTTCCAATGGTCTTGTGATGAAGAGAGCCATCTGAACCCAGAAAGAATACTGTGGGAACTAGTGTGGATCACAACATAGCATTTTCACTCTTTTTATTGTGGTTTGTTTGCATTTTGTTTTCTTTCTCATTTTTTCCCTTTTTGGTATGATTTTTCTTGTGCAACATGATATTTGTGGAAATATAAATAGAAATATTGCACATGTTTAGCTTATATTAGATTACTTTCCATCTAGGGGAGGGGGTTGGGGGAAGGAAGGGAAAAAAGTTACAACACAAAATTTTGCAAAGGTGAGTGTTGAAAATTATACATGTATTTATTTTGAAAATAAAAAACATGGAGGGGCAGAGCCAAGATGGCGGAGTGAAAAGGTGACTTTCTGCCTCTCCTCCGATCTTCTCTCAAATCAACAATAAAATAAGCCTCTGAACTGATCTTCAAGTCAACGAATCCAGAAATATTTGGACACTGCTTGCAGATATCTCTGAAGAACTTCATATCAGGTTTGTCTAACTCAGACAGAGGGATAAACAGAGGACTCAGGTGTAGGCCGGAAGTGAGGGTGGGACTCAGCTTAGCTCATCGTGGCAGAAATTCCAAACTCCAAATTCCAAATTCCAAACACCTGGAGTTTATCTGACGTACTGGGGACATTCTGCCCTGATTGGGGGCAGGTGTTCTGGCAGACTTGCCTTGTTTAAGGAGTAATTCGGACTTAGTCCTAGCCCCCACAGGCCCAGCACCATAAGTTAATTAACAAAAGGAGGATATTTACATTGAAGATATGACAAGAACTGAAATATAGATATTCTCCTCATAAGACTACAGGGTACAATTTACCCTATATTATCTCAGTTTCTAGGAAGAATGGGCTCAGACTTAACATTGTTTCTACGTAGCATTGGTCCCACAAAGTTCATGCCCAAAATGTAGTGAATTCTGCTGAATGAGTTTTTGCCTCTGCTTCTACTGAATTGGGTCTTGAATGTTACTCTTTAGCTCAAATTTGAATTGGCTGGCTACAGCCCCAGAAAGGTCACTATTCCTAAATGTACTGATGAACTGCTCTCCTGGCCTTTCAGAACTTGCAATATCAGAATCTCTAATCTTCCAAAATGAAAGAACAGATGCTAAGACAAATGATGAAGGGGGGGGGGTTTCCTGTGACCTCTCCCTTTATAGCATTATCTCATATCAGAATGTTATCAGCTGCTAGAAGCCAAACCAAAGAAAGGGATGAGATCAACTAGGGCCCACCTTCCTCCCACCCTCCCCACCCCCGCCCAATTCTGGCTATAAAACTGTAGCCAATCACAGATGCTCCTGTTTGTTGCATGTCAAGCATATGGAACCACTTAGAAAATGTCTGTTTGTCTTCCAAAGTCCACATGGAAGTTGCACCAACTAAGCCAGGTGCAAACTTGTAAGAACTGGCACCATTGACCATATATTCTTTGCTTTCTGCTGGCTTGGAGACTCAATACCAATTTTAATAGGATCATACTTCTGGGCCTGGAAAGGCCTTTAAAAGTCATTTCACTCAACACTCATTTTACAGAGAAAAATGGGGCCTAGGAATGTTAAATGTCTTGCCTCAGTTGCCCATTAGAGGAATTGGAGGCAGGATCAATTGAAGCTAGATTTCTTGTATGTCTTTCAATGTTTCTCTGAATTCTTCACATTTATCAGTTGTTATGGTACATTAATTTTTAATTATATTCATGTGCCACAATGTTTTCATCATTTCCCAGATGCTGGGTTTCTACTTGGATCTCACTTTTTTTGTTATCACAGAAAGATCTGGTTTGAATTTCATTCTGCTTTTGAGTTCCTTTAGGGCATGGCTGTGAGAGCTCCAGGTCCAAGTTTATGGGCCTTAGTCACCTTTTTGAAAGCTTAATTCCAAATTGCTTTGAAAGAGAATTTCTTAGGTAAAGAGTCCATATGATGAATTCGGTGTCCTAGAATTGTTAGGGGTGTGGATTGAAAATGACAAACCCTAGGAGCGTAGACACGAGCCAAAAGGCTGTTAAAAAATCTGGGCTCAAGGTGATGACTAACTGGGTTAGGCTCGGATTGATCAATATTCCCTTTAATATTTTTAAAGTCAGAAATTGGGTTAAAGGCTTCATTAGCCTGCCAAAGTCATTGCCTGGGGGAGGCTCAGAATCCTTGACTCACCCTGAAGAATCCCAGGGGAGGCTCAAATCTCTGTCCAGGTTAGACCTACAGCAAAGGGCTGAAAGTCTTCTTTCCTACCTGTGGGGAATTTGATTCACCAGCTTCTAATTATCAAGTATTCCCACTTCTCATCCCCAAGCAGACCTGGGATCCCTGCTCCTTCTTCCCAGTGTCAGTTCCTTCTCCAACTGGATAAAAACTCCTTAAAACTCACCCTGCTGTACCAGTTTTTGCCCCTGCTTCTACCCAGCACCCAGCAGACCTGACCTGTGTCCATTCTATCTGAGTGATCCTCTACTGACCATATTCCCCCTTAACTATACTGACTTGCATCTTCTTCTTTCCACCTGTTCTCATAGTTGGCTAGAGAGCTATACAGCTCTGTGGAGCAGTGGGTAGAGTGTTTGTCAAAAAGTTGTTGTTGTTCAGTCATTTCAGTTGTGTCTGCCTCTTTGTGACCCCATTTGGGGTTTTCTTGGCAGAGATCCTGGGGTAGTCTGCCATTTTCTTCTCTAGCTAAATTTACAAATGAGGGAAATGAGGCAAACATAGTTGAGTGACTTGCACAGGGTCACTTGGCTAATAAGTGTCTGAGATCAGATTTGAACTCAGCTCCATCCACTGTGCTATCCATCAATCTGTGCAGGTGCTACTTTGTGCCAGTTGCTGTGTTAGTTGTAGGAATATAAAGACAAAACTGAAGCAGTCCTTGCCTTCTAGGAGATTACATTTTGTCACTTGGCACATAAGCCCTTAAGAACTGTTTGTGGATTGATTGATAGAAAATTAAGTACATGTAGGATGCTTTCCTGGAAACACACAGATTACCTCTTCCATTCTGGATTCTAGGATCCCTTGAGGAGTTGGGGTTCTCTTTTTTCTCTTCCTCCCTATTTTCTGTTTCTGTTCTCTATTAGCAGCCAGTGATTAGAGCCCAGGATCCATTTAACCACTTAGTTATATTTTGAAGCTGTAGCAATAACAAAGATACAAACAATTCTTCTGAATACCTCAGATTATTTTCTCTTCTATCCCACTATGTCTCTGGGGACATTGGGTTCAAACTTAGCTCAATTTGGGCATAATCTTGGTCCCACTAAGTTCCCATCCAGATGCAGCATGAACTCTGGATGAACCATCTCTCCTACCAGTGGGCTGAGTCCTCAAGGTCATACTTTGCTCCTTTAAGCAGAATACTGAGCTGGCTACAAGACTTTGATTCTGGGAAGCCTTGCTCTCCTGGCCTTTCAAAAGTCACAAACTTGGATATTCCAATTTCTTTACATAGAAGGGAAAGGAGCCAATGTATAGGCCAAGGCCTCTATAGGGGGAAGGTATCAGTACCTCTGCTCCTTCCAGCACTGTCTCTCACTGAATTAAAGGACATAAGCCCCATAGACTGGTAGAAGAGAGCAAAGGAAGAGATTTGGGCCAAGGTCATGAGAGGCCTTTTTGAAGATGCTCTTGGTTCAGGCTCCACAATCTAAAAAAAAATCTGATCTAAAAAAGCCTTCTCTTAAAATGTGGTTACCTGATGGTGCATGCTCCAGTCTCTCCAAGGCATTTTGAGTTCACATCATCAAGACTCACAGAAACTTCCTTGTCTCTGGGGAAATTCCCTGCCTGGGGAAATGAAATCCGTCAAGCATATTAACAAATGCTGCACATATACCAATCCCCTATTACAAAGAGAAAGAAAGATTCGAGAGATATAGATATAAATATAGACAGAGATATAGATACACAAATACATATATACCTATTTTATAATGTACATATTCATACATATATGTATATAAACACATGGTATATGTATACATTTATACATACATGTATAGCTGTGTGTTATATATATGTATATACTATGTATGTGGTGGGTTAATGTGTGCATAAAGGAACAGAACATTAAGGACTAGAGGGATCTGTAAAGATTTCCTACAAGAGATGATTTTTTTTCTTTTTTAAAATTTTATTTATTTATTTATTGCTGAGACAATTGGGGTTAAGTGGCTTGCCCAGTTACACAGCTAGGAAGTGTTAAGTGTCTGCGGCCAGATTTGAACTCAGGTCTTCCTGACTTCAGGGCTGGTGTTCTGCATCACCTAGCTGCTCCCCAGGAGATGATTCTCCAGCTGAACTCTTAATTCTTTAGGAATTCCTAAAAGCAGAGGTGAGAGATGCATTCCAGACATGAAGATGAATCTTACTAGGAATGGGCTTTCCCTGATTTCCAAGGTAATAACTGGCCATGCTGATCAACTTATGCATCTTCTACTTTAAATTCCTTGGAGTAATGGGGAAAAGGCTGGAAGATTCCAACCAGATCTAGTGTCACAATATGTATTGTAATATTTGGAGATGAGAAATAATAATTGTTATTGTGTTTTATCATGTCATACTAACTTGCATAAATTAAATAGAAGTATAAAATATATGGATCCCCATATTGCACCAGATTATATAGTCATAGATTTAGAGCTGAAAAGAACCATAGAGGGCATCTAATACACCCAACTTATTTTATAGATGAAGAAACTAAGGTCCATAAAGGCAAATATTTCCTTTATATCACTTGATCTTCTGAAACAAAAAAACAGTCAGATTGACAGTGCATATTATATTTATCATACATAGGACTCCCATTACTATCAGCTCTGCAAGGAAAAAAGGGAGGAACATTTCCTTATATCTTCTGGGTTCAGGATAGCTTATTCCTATACCATTTCAGCTTCTTTTTGTTCATTGCTTCTTTTATATCATCTTGCTTAGTGAGAGTATATATTGTATTCCTGGTTCCATTTCCTTCAATCTGCATCAATTCATGCAAATTATTCTATTTTTCTCTGACTTATTTTTTTCTAATTCTGTACTACATATATATTTACCCATTCCCCACTGTTCCCAATTCTCTTTCAGCCTGCATTTAGCTTCTGGGAAAAGAGAAGTCATATTAAACCATATTAAAACTATTATCAATGAACATCAGACTAGGATATAGGAATTCTGACAGTATTGAATTTTGCCCTTGGCAATGAACACAACTGTCGTTGGGCAAAGGCCACAACTCTAGGCCTCAGTTTTCTCTTTAAAACTTTTTTTTCTTTAAACTTTTTTCTCTTTAAAAGAAAGGAATCCTATTAGATTGACTCTGCTGTCTCACCCTTCCACCTTTGATTTTATGGAAACCTAGTCAGGTTCCAAGGACTTTGATTAAAAGCTTAAGATAGGAGGGAAGTTAATTAGGAAAGTGGAGCAGGGAAAGATTGTAGGAAAGAAGAAATAAATCAGAGAGAAAAGTTAACATTTAACTCTAATTAGACTCCCTCAGTCCAGAAAGCTTCTTCTTTTCCTTTCTTCTCTTTCCTTATGACTCTGCATTGTGATAAGACCAATTTTCAAGCCAGTTCCTTATTCTAGAGAGCAATGAAAACTCTTACTTCTATACTTTTAACTCATCAAATTAACTACTATAGTAGTACTAGGTACATTTATCTCCCTGTCACTACAGAATTATATTGTCTCTTGCTGCTATTTTTTACATCACTGGAATTTCTCCTGGTATCCTTCCTTTTCCCCCACCCAGAGAAACATCCTTATAGCACATAGAACTGTTTAATGCAAGAACTGAATATTCTTGTGTCCACATTATTATCTCTATGGGCTGGAATAGTGTTGTATTGTATCTGGAGTCAGAGGATCTGATTTGAAATTTCATTTCTGCAACTGTGACCTAAGTTAATACACGATTACTGACTTTAGTTTCCTTATTTGTAAAATACAGTGGTATAACTCAGTGAGGTAGAGGTTAAGTGATTTGACTGAGATCACACAGGTAACACAATAGAAATGGGAAAGAATCAACATTCTTTCTCCTACACCATGATGCTTCCCTTTATAAAATCTTAAAGTGGCTTCCCTCACTTATTTGGTTTTTATTGTATTTCAGGTTAGAAAATGAAGGCTTGGGAAGAAAATAACTTGCCAAGGCAACCTAGCAATCATTTGACTTATCTAAAACTCCATTAGGAGAGATGGGCTCAGAGGAACTCTCTTGTAGTTGGAGCATTCTTCACTTTGTCTCCATTATTTTTTCAGGGAGTGGCAGAGCATGAACTGGAAAAGGATCTCACCCAGACGTTCAAATTAATGTTCCGAGCAAGTGACGAGGTAAAGGTATATGTGTATATGTTGCATTCAGAGACTGTTGAAGGCAGCAGGCAATTATGGGAAGGAAACTGGTAGCTGATGGCTCTGGGGAAGGAAGCAGAAAGCAGAATATGTCTCAATGTGAGATGCATACTCTGGAGGATCAAGGCCTGTTCTTCTGTACTTTTTACTAACTTTGTTACTAAACAAATATCACTACCCTTCTCATTTAGTTCTTGTCTGTCCCATCCCTATATGGGAGAGAAATCTTGCCATTTCACATCACTGTGGAGATAGGATGAAATGATAACAGTGAGCATTTTACCATTACCTACTCTTAAGTTGTTTTTTTTTTTGTTTATTTGTTTGTTTTTTGGGAGGCAGACACAGCTAACAAGTGTCTGAGACTAGATTTTTATTCAAATCCACCTGACTGCAGGAATGATGTGCCATTTAGCTGCCCTATCTATCTGAAGGTCTAAGGGTAGATCAGAAGGCCCTATAGAATGGAAGAAATACAGAATTATAGTGAGAGGTCTTGGGTTTGAAAAATTGGCTCTGCCACTTCCTGGTTGTATAAAGTTAGGCAAGCCACTTAACCTCTGGACTAAGTTTTCTCATCAGTAAAACTGGATGACCTCTGAGACTGCTTCTGGTTCCAAGTCTGGAAGCATGTTCTTTCTTCTGTATTCAAAGCAACTTAGCCATATCTTTGAAACTCTTTGAATTTCATTTTCTCTAATTGTGTTGTAACTACTTTGTATAAAGTATCTTTTTCCTAAGAGTCCCATCAGTTACTAAATTGGGTTTGTTTTAGAAAGAAATGATCTTAAAACCAAAAGGGAACTTGGATCATAACTCAAGTATTTGGTTCATTATTATTCACATTCTCTAGATGAAGTGATTGAGATCTGCAAAGATTGAGTAATTTGGCATATATGACTGGGACTTAGATCTCTAGGTAAAAGGACATTGTGATCTTAGTTATTTTGTTATCAGAATTCTAAATTGCTTTCCAGAATTAATGGATCAATTCACAGTTCTACTAACAATGTATTCGAGTGCCTGTCTTTCCATAATCCTTCTAACATTGACTATTCTCATCTTTTGTCTTCTTTGCTGGTTTTTTGGGTGTAAGATAAAACTTCAAAGTTACTTTGATTTTCCTTTTATTATTACTGATTGAGAATAACCTTTCATAGTTGCTAATAATTTTTAATTCTTTTTAAGAACTCTTTCTTCACATCCTTTAATGACCTCCATTGGGAAATGCTTGTATATTTTTATTAGGTGTTCATTATATATCTTATATTTTAGGCTCTTATCAAAGGTTTTTGATTCAAAGATTCCTCCCCCTCCAGTTGGCCAAATCCTTATCCTAATTGCATTGATTTTGTAAATGTAAAAGTTTTTTCTTAATTTCATGTAATTGGAATTATCTGTTCAATTGTTTGTGATCACCTCTATCCTTTACTTGATCTGTGAAAAGTGCTTGATCTGATTCTCTCCTTTTTTCTTCGGTGGTGTGACCTTTAAAATTCAGTCAGTTTATTATGCCATATATGGTAAAGATATTAGCCTAATATTAATTTCTGCCAAATTGTCACCTTTTCTAAAGGACTTGGGTTTTGTTGTTTTTTTTTTTCTCTTCCTTACAGTACTTTAAAAATTCTGTGGAAAAAGGTAAGAAACATTACTGGCAGTGGATTATTGGAAAGGACAGGGAAGGAATCCCATATCTCTTTCTGCACTCAGACTATAGTATAATCTTTTGGGCTCTCCTAGCCCTTTCTTATTGTTGTTGATTGGCCATTTCAGTTGTGTTTAACTCTTTGTGACCCCATTTGGGATTTTCTTGGCAAAGATCCTGGAGTAGTTTCTCATTTCTACATTCTATCATTTCTGTGCTAAGGGTCACACAGGTAGTAAGTCTAAGGCCAGATTTGAACTCAGAGAAGGTTTTCTGGCTCAAGCAAGATCCGGCACTTTATCCATTGTGCTACCTCTCCTAGCCAGTCACTTACTATATCTGTGTGATCTTGGGCACTCTAGAACTGTTTCCCTACACGTAAAATGATGAGAGGTGTACTCAGTGAAATGTCTGAGATCTTTTTCTAATTCTAAATCTGTGAATTAAGAGCTACAACTTGTTTTTTTTCCCATTTGCCTTTAATTCCTGAGTCCTGGTATATAAGCTAAGCTTCAAAATTTATCACTTACCCTTACATATAACTTACTTTCTGGCTAATCTTATCACTACCATGAGCCGACTGAATGTGCCCTCCTCAAATCTGTTCTTTCTTTCTCTCAAATCTTCCTTAATGAATGTATTCCCCATTTTTCTGTCTTTGATTGGAGCTGTTTTGTCAGACTTTCTATAAATTGTCCAATTCCAGACTTATCTGTCCTATCAGTATGGAGAAAATATAGATTAAGGCAAAATGGAAAAGTTCAGAAATGTCTTTGGTTAGTACCACTGACAGCCTCTTTCCCCTTCTCTATACCGTGTACTAGAAAGATACCTGAAGTAATTTTATAGAAAACAGACTTTTTTATTTGTTCCACAAAGTTCCTCATTACTAACTTCATAGAGAGACTGATGGAATTAGCTATGCTATTCAGAAAAGGGCTTCTAAACCTTTTATCTACCATGCATCCCTTTAGCTTCTGGTGAAGTCTGTGAGTCCTTTCTTAGAAACAATTTTTAAATGTATAAAATAAATAGGATTTTCAAGTGAATCAATTATATTAAAAGTTATCAAAACTAAAATCATAAAAATATAAAAAAATTTAAATAAGTATATGGACATCAAGTTAAGGACCCTTGACATAGCATATTAAGCAGGCATCCTGGAGAGACAGATATAGATTTTTTTTTTACCTATAATGTGTTGGTAAATGTTTAATAACCAACTTTAAGAAATTAATGTTACACACTTTTAAATTTAATCAATTAGCATTTTCTCCATCACTTTCTTAAGTCTAGACAATTTTAATTTTATTTTTAAAAATTTATAATTTTTTTATTTTCAAAATACATGCAAATAGTTTTCAACATTCACCTTTGCAAAACCTTGTATTCCCGATTTTTCTCTTTCCCTCCATCTATCTTCTCTCCCCTAGAAAGCAAGCAATTCAATATAGGTTAAACATTGTGCAATTCTTCTAAACATATTTCCACATTTATCATGCTGTTCAAGAAAAATCAGATCAAAAGGAGAACAACAATAGCAAAAAGTGAAAATACTATGCTGTGATCCACACTGAGTCTCCAAATTCCTTTCTGAATGTGGATGACTCTTTTCTATCACAAGGCTATTGGAATTGCCTTGAATCAATTCATTGTTGAAAAAAGCTGAGTCCATCACAATTGATCATCACATAATCTTGCTGTTGTGTACTATGTTCTCTTCCCTTTCCTTAGCATCAGTTCATGTAAGTCTTTTCAGGCTTTTTTGAAATCAGCCTGCTCATCATTTCTTGTAGAACAATAATATTTGGTTACTTTCATATGCCATAACTTGTTCAGCCATTCCCCAACTGATGGGCATCCACCCAGTTTTCAGTTACTTGATACCACAAAAAGGATTGTTAGAAATATTTTTGAACGTATGGATTATTGTCCCTTTTTTTATAATTTCTTTGGCTGAACAGACTCAAAAAGAGAAACTGCTAGATCAAAAGATATGCACAGTTTTATAGCCTTTAGGCATAGTTCCAAATTGCTCTCCAGAATGATTGTATCAATTCACAACTCCACCAACAATGTATTAGTGTCAGCTTGAAATTTGTAGGGTAAACATATGATGACAAATCCCAGATAAAAGTAGGGAAATTGAGGCTCTGACAGGTAAGTCAGGTGTTCATTGTGCTTTGTTTGCTAATAGGGTACAGAGCTCTGGTAATTATCAAGGAAATTAAAGGCCTGAGCCTTCTTACTATATCTGACTATTTCTCTTTGTACAGACCTAGAATAGGCTCCTTAAAATTATATGTGTGTGTGTGAACATATGCTTACATTATATGTGGCAAATTATATATATATACATTACAATGTAATATGTTACATGTAATATATTGCATGTATAATGTATATTGCTACCCCTATTTCTTATATTTCTAATATTCTTGTAGACTCATGCCTGATTTGTTATATGATTCTTTACTAATCCCCTCCACAGGAACCTTTTCTTACATATATAAATCATCTCCTATTTATTTGCATGCATGTTACATATACCTATATATGAACATACTGAACCCATCAATACAGTATAATCTTCTTAAGGGTATAGAGTGTTTCATTTTTTAATCTTTGGATCCCTTAGTACCTGATCAATGACTTAAGAAGCATAAATTGACTGATCAGTTGATTGGGGACACCAAGCAAGTGTTGATTAAAACACACACACACACACACAAACACACACACACATATGCAGGAACACTGAATGGAAAATTCATAATTATGGGAAAACCAATAATGACTATGTAGGTCATGGAGAAATATATGCATTAGTGATATTAGGTTGTTAGAAGGATTGACATCACTGGAGCTGAGCAAGAGCATTCTAGAGAGCTACTGGTGTTGGAATTTTGGGTAAGTTTTTGGAGGGAAAATGGGTCATGACAAGAGAGTGGAATATAGATTGACTCATTATAGTTTATACAGGATATGTTGTAGATAATGGTAAAGAGAAGAAAAGAAGGAATAGGATTCCTTCTGCAACTAGAAAGGACCTCAG
>JAJPUD010027271.1:0-11331 GCA_023553655.1 Myrmecobius fasciatus | reverse complement strand
AGATATCTATACAGTTATCTTACTGCACAAGAAACATCAGATCTAGAAAGAGAAGAAGAAGAAAAACAATCTAAGAATGAAAACAAAATGCTTGGAAATATTCACAGAAAGCATTAAAATGCTGTGTTGTGGTTCACTCTCAGTTCCCACAGGCCTCTCTCTGGATGTATATGACTATCTTCATCGCAGCACAACTGGTTTGAATCACATCATTGTTGAAGAGAACCATGTCCATCAAAATTGATCATCGTATAGTCTTGTTGCTGTGTATAATGTTCTCCTGGTTCTGCTGATTTCACTCAGCATCAGTTCATGCAAGTCTCTCCAGGCCTCTCTGAAATCCTCCTGTTGGTCATTTCTTACAGAACAATAATATTCCATAACATTCATATACCATAATTTATTCAGCCATTCTCCAATTGATGGGCATCTTTTCAATTTCCAGTTTCTTGCCACTATAAAAAGGGCTGCCACAAACATTTTTGCACAGGTGGGTCCCTTTCCCTCCTTTAAAATCTCTTTGGGATATAGGCCCAGTAGAAACACTGCTGGGTCAAAGGGTATGCACTGCTTGATAACTTTTTGAGCATAGCTCCAAATTGCTCTCCAGAATGGCTGGATCCATTCACAGTTCCACCAACAATGTATCAGTGTCCCAGTTTTCCCACATCCCCTCCAACAGTTATCATTATCTCAATGACTATTTCAAACTCTGTTTCTAGACTATCAGGGCAGTTTTCTTTTTTGATCTTTTGAAGAATGTTATACAGGCTCTTTTTTTGGTAATGACCTTTAGTTTGACCAATAATTTTTAAATTGTCTCTTCCGGTTTGATTTTCAAATTATTTTTTTCTTCCCTTTTTTTCATTCTTTTTAGTTTGTTGAGTGATTCTTGCTGTCTCACAAAATCATCAGCTTCCATTTGCCCTATTCTAATTTTTAATATGTGATTTTCTTCAATTAGCTTTTGTATCTCTTCTGCTTGATTTATTCTACTGTTTAAGGGGTTGCTTTATTCAGACAACTTTTTTTCTTCCTGTTCCAAACTGTTGACTCTATCATGCATACATCTCATTTCTTTTATTTTTTCTTCTACCTCTTTTTTTGCCTTTTGAAGCATTTTATGAGCATTTCTAAAAACTTTGTTTGAATTTGAGAACAATTCATATCACTTTTTGAGATTTCCTCTGTGGACATTTTGTCCTCACCTGAGTTGTTATTTTTCTCTTCACAGTAGCTTTAGAAGGCCACTATACTTTTCTATTTATTGCTCATTTTCTTTCCTTTTCTTTATTTCCTCTCTCTCTTTTTTAACTTTTATGGTTGAGCTTTGCTCTTGGGGTACAGAGGGCCCTGTTCCAAGCTTCCCATCCAAGTATGAGTCTTGGTTTTTAGCACAGGAGCAGGAGGTAGCTTTGCCTGCTCTTTCCAAAAAAGTCTGCTTTCCCAGAATTTTTCTTCTAAATTGCAATTGCAGACTGCCCCACTGGTTTGATCCTCTACTGAGTCAAGACCAAGGGTTTCAGTAACTGATCTGCTGTGATTAAGACCCTCTCACTGGCTTTCCCATTCTCTATCTGGGATAGGATGAACACCCTTTTCACCACAGTAAGACTGACATTTCTTGAAGGTTTTCCAATCTATCTTCACTCAATCATACTATTCAAAAGCTTGGTTTCATGGGATTTTTGAGGGAACTGGGAGAGCTCATGAAGATTCTGACATCTTGCTTATACCTCATAAGTCTGCTTTTTCAATTCATATTGAGTTCTTTAAAGTCTCTGTGAGCAAGGAGCCATTTAACATTACTTTGGGAGGTAAAAGAAGCTGTTTTGTTTTGTTTTGTTTTGTTTTTACTTCAGTGTGCTTCTTTGAAGATGAATGATGGCCTTCCATGTTCTCATACTAAGTTTCTATGATTGGCTTTTTTTAATGGGAAGTATTAATATAAGCACCTCTAATTGTGGAGTGGTGGGATGGTGACTCTAGTTCCACTATACTCTCCTCTTTGACCTAGTCAATATTTTCAACAGGTATCTAACAACATATTTTTCATTCCACATTGGATAATATACTTCTATCCAGGGCTATTCATTCTATCCCAATTTCTCTGAAAACTTGATTAAATATGTAAACCTTATTTCCCGTAACATACTGTGTATTTATTCCTTCTCCTTCAAACCTATCCACTAAATATTTTATTCCATCTCTACACAGTTTTATTTTTCTTTAATTATTATTTGTTTTATTTTTCAATTCAAGGAACAAATCAAGCATTTCCATAACAAAGAAAAATAAAAAATATTACACATAAAATTGTAAATCTACCATATATATACATATATATATATATTGCTATTCATGACAATATTAAATGAAGTTATCATATAAATTTCCTCCTTCCCCCTACCCAGTGGTATACAATCTTCTTATGGTTCTGTCCCTTCCCTTTCAAGTTTTTCCATGTTTTTCTAAGATCACTAAATCCATCGTTTCTTATTGAAAAGTAGTATTTCACCATAACAATACACCACAACTTGTTAAACCATTCCCCAGGTGATGGGAATTGTTGTTATTTGCAGTTATTTCTACCACAAAGAACTGCTAAGAACATCCCATTCAAATTCACAAATAATTACTATTTCTCAATTTCTCTCCATCTTATTTTTATTCTCTATTTTCTTTCTCTTTCTTTTTATCCCATACTTATTACTTTCTTCTCTCCATTTTCTAATCCCCCAGTTCATGCACCTCTCCAAAAGCCTCCACACCTTTTCCTCCAACTTCCCAAATCTGAATCTCCAAATCCCTCTAAAAGTGCCTCTCCAATTATATTTCCCAGTTTTCTCATTTCTCTGTATGTTTTGAAGAATTTTACAGCCTCCCAGATGTACATCTTGTTTCCCATTCAACCCAGATGAAGATTCCAATGAATAATATAACAGTAAGGTTCCAATGTAACACATACATCTTTCTTCCATATTAGTTCTTCTATTCATGTCCCATTTTTATAATTTAATTATTCTTTTATCTTTTCCTATCAATTTTTTTAGAATCACCTTATCATATGCAACTCAATTCCAAACTTTGTTTTAAATTATATCTGTTTTAATAATATCCATATTTTCACATGTATGTATAAGTATGCATAAACACATACATATATACATGCACAAATATCCACAACTATATTTATATATGTGTATATGTACATGAATGTATATATAACCTTGACCTTAATGAGTACCTTACAATCTTTAATGTTTTCCTTATATTCTTCTGGAAGTCTTTTATTTCATCAAAATATCCATTTTTTTTCTTTTAGTATTACACTCAACTTTGATGATTAAGTTACTCTTAGATATAACTCCAGCTTTTCTGCTTTTCAAAATATGTTCCAAGACTTATGATGACGAAGAATAGAAATTATTATGTCTTGTGAAATTCTGACTGTACTTCCTCATTATTTAAATTACTTTTTTATCCCCAGCAAGATTTTCTCCTTAATCTGTGAGTTTTGAAATTTGGCTTTAACATTCCTGTAAGTTTTCTGTTTCTCTTTCATATGGTGAACAGCAATTTTTTTTTTTTTTAGTGTGTGTGTGTTTATATGTTTCTGTATATGTTGTTTTGCTTTTCATATCTACACTGGTGTTGTAGAACTTTGGGGTAATTTTCCTTAATTTCTTGAAATATTGTTCTCATACTCTTTTTTTATTGAAACTTTCAAGTAGTACAATAATTCTTGTTGTATCTCTTCTCTCCTTATCAGTTGTTTATCTGATGAGGTGTTCTAGATTCTCTCCTAGTTTTTTTTTCTAGTTTTTGTTTTTTTCTTTTGTTGTCTTATGTCATTTATTTTGCCCATTTCTAGGTCAAGGAGTTATTTTCATATTATTTTATCACTAAACTTACTAGAATGATTGTCCTATTATTATCAAACTGGCTTTAAGGTTATTTTTTTTGTACACTTTCTCAAAGTTGCTCATTCACTTGGCTTCAGCAAAATGCCTTAGCATCACTGACTATCCTTTTCAACACCAGTAGTATTTCCACTTATACTACCCCCACTCAACTTATTAATGAAAGTTCTAATGGCACAAATGAAATCCTTCTTGATCCTCTTGGGTGCTTTTAGATTTTCTTTTTATTTTATGTACTTCAATATAACGTTATCACTAAAATCGAGATTATCATAGCTTCTGAAGACATTCTCATTCTTTCATTTGTGCCTGACTCATGACCTTTATCTTCACCATTCAATTCTTGTCTATTATGGTAGAAAGCTTTAACATAAATATTGATTCTCTCTCAAACATCTAAACTTTTTAATTCCTGTGCTTATTTTTTTTTTCTTTTCCACCATCAGCTACCCATAAAGATTGCCATTTTCTTCATCTTTTCATTATCCACAAATAATGTACTACATTCCTCATGAATTCTAAACTTTTTTTTTTCTTTTGGATATGATAGTAGTGACAAAAATGTGCTATCACTTAAATGTTGGGGGTAATATAAGCAAATTGGAATGCTAAAGCATTATTGGTGAATTTACTAACTAATCCAATTCCTCTGGAGAACAATTTGGAACTATGCACAAAAACAATAAAATTGTGCATATCGGTTCAGTGACTTGTCCAAGGTTACAAAGCTAGGAAATGTTAAGTGTCTGAGATCAGATTTGAACTCAGGACCTCCTGATTTCAAGCCTGATGCTCTATCCACTGTGCCACCTAGCTGCCATGCAAAGATATTTTTTTAAAGAAAAGATCTATATGGATATAAATTATATCAGCTTTTTTTGTGGTGGCAAAAAATTGGAAATACAAGATCAAGTGAATGCCTGAACATGTTATTTTACATGATTAGAATGGAATATTATGGATCTTTTCAGAAAAGCCTGGAAAGATTTGCATCAGCTGATGCAAAGTGAAATGAGCATTGTATACAATAAAAGAAATACTTTAAAATGATCAACTATAAATGACTTGGGTATTCTCAACAATACAAGAAAGATTAAAAAAAACTCCTGATGGAGTCTGAATGCAAATTGGTTTCTCACTTTTGTGTTTTTCCCCCCTTTGGTATGTGTTTTCTTTTATAACATGACTAATGAAGAAATGTGTTTTGCATAATAGCACATATTTGACTAACTTCAAATAGTTTACTGTTTCAAGAAAGGAAATATGAGGGAATCATCATTTCATTTAGAAGAGTTTCTTTGGTAAGGAGATTATCCTTTTAAAGTGAAACAGATTAAGATAAAATAAATTAATACATCTTAGTGATGTAAAATGAGTAGGAGGAGTTAGTAGAATGTGCCATCTGCAAAGTCTTCTATTTTTTTTTTCAGTGAAGGGTGAGGAAAGGCCTTTAGCCAATAGAGTAGAAGTGGATAAGCCATAGAAAACTTACAGAAGGAAAAAAAATAATGAATGTTTGCTGAGATAGTGAATTAATTAGGAAGGTACAAAGTGATTGACTTGCATATGGAGATTTTGAGCTAATATCCTGTGAAGTATTGGTGAAGAGAGAACATAAATTAATATTCCTATGGTGTATGAAGCTTAAATGGTCATGGAAACTTTGAATGCCTAATTGACGTAAGTTAATTTTGAGTAAAAAGTACCTGGGAAGGGGTTTGTTTTTTTGTAGAGGTAGAATTGCCAAAATTATGTAGGCAGATGAAGGTGGAAAGAACTTTTTAGTTCTCATTAGTTTCCTGTTTTAAGGGGAAGGAAAAGTAGAGGGAAATTTTGCCTAGCAGAAATATAAATGGCTGTTGGCATATTATTCATTTTAATATCTATCTCTCAACTTTGACCCATTATACAATGCTCTGCATGTTTCTTTTGGTCTCTGTTTTATCATACACAATGACTCCCTTTGTTGCATTCTCATTCAGGTGTAACACTTGTCTATTTGGCCAAGACAACTGGACCATGCCAATATATTCAGTTTGTAACAATCCATCCTTTTACTTAATCTGGAAGCTTTGAGGATGAATCAAAAAGATAAATTATAAAAATGATTAAGATGAGCATTTCACTCTCTGATTGTAGTGCTAACAGAAAAGAAAGTAGACCTTGTTTAGCCCATATTCTTTTTTCTGTTATTCAATGTCTTATATACCTGCAGGGAGATTTATGAATAAATAACACTGGAAGAAATAAATACTTTTGTCTTTAATAAGGAATATAATTTAATTATTTTTCTTTTCTTCCTCCATTTCCTATTTCTCCTACTTCGTCTCCTCTATTTTCCCTCATCCGTCTTCTCCTTTTCCCTATTTACTTTTCACATAATAATTGAATTTTTTATCAAAGATGTTCCCTTTTGGGCAGCTAGGTGGCACAGTGGATACAGCACCAGACCTGAAGTCAGGAGGACGTGAGTTCAAATCTGGTCTCAGACACTTAACATTCCCTAAGCTGTGCGACCCTTGGCAAGTCACTTAACCTCAATCGTCTCAGCAAAAAGAAAAAAAAAAAAAAAAAACATTCCCTTTTTATGATTAGATATTCAATGTCAGTCAGGATTTACAATTCCCTTACTATTTAGAACAGTAATGGTTGAATAGAAAGAATAATGCAAAAGAATTCATAAGACATGGGTTTGCCTCCTTAGTATATTACATTTGAGACATACACCCCTGGATAGTACAACTCCTCTTTAGCTATTTAATGGGAATTCAATGATTTAGTATTATTACCACCTCCTTCATAATATTAGTCAAAATTAAGTGAAATAATACACAAAAGTAATATTTATATACAAGATGTGTATATATTTATATGTAAGCATATAGATATATATGCATATGTGTGTGTGCATAAAACATAAGCTAGTCTTTTCGATGATTATAATTTAATTGATATCAGATAGTTGATATTTTAATCTCAAAATTGAGAAATGAATGACCTTCCTTTTTTGAATATATAGTATAAATTTTTAAACAGTTTGAGCATTTCTAATATAACTGGAAGATCCCCAGGTATTATATTATAAATGCTTTATGATATTGTAAGTAAGTTACATATAACACCTATCCTTAGTTTATAAGATGTCAAATAAACAAAAGTGAAATTGAACTATAAATATACAAAGAATCAGTGCATGTGTATTTTAGTTTGAATATGAATATATTCAGGACATAATGCTTTTTCATAACTTCCTATACAATTTAGAGAAGTATGACTATATCAAATAATTTTAAGACTTTTATTATATGTAATTATAATTCAGAAATATTTTACATACTCCATTTTCCTGGTAAAATATTTTTGCCTTCCAAATATCTTTCACTGATAATATATTTCAAACAAACCAGTCTTCAATGGTACACTAGAATGTAATCAGAAAACTGTGGTCATGTAGTGGAATGAAGACTGAATTTAAAACCATTAGACTTCTTTTCAAATCCAGGTTCTCATAATTACTACATGTTGAACAGATCTATAAGATACTTTGAATGTCTCAAGTTTTATATTTAAAAAGCAGCAGTTGACCAACATATGAACTCCATGATTTAGGATTCTTAGAAATGTAATTCTCAGGATTATGTGATGCTAGCATCACATTTTCAATTACTTATATATAGCCAGAAGAGCTAAATAGTCACCTTTTACTTTTAATGTCTGTTGAAATATATTATTCCCAAATTTGAAAACAGAAGTCTGTTACAATTACATGTTGATGTTGCTTGAAAATTGCCAAGTGAGTATCCCAGAGACAGACCCTTACAGATTTTTAAGAGAGTTAACAGTTTCCTTTGAGTAATAAATCTCTGAGAAGTTATACAGTTATTTAAAAGGATAATTGGTCCATATGTTTATTAAAAATTTCACTTCAGATATTTAGGATGTGTTACATGTTAATTATTTTATGTTATTCAAATTTTATACCAAATGGATTTTTAAAAAAAAAAAATTACGTTAATCTCCAATGTCAATTGTTTTGTATTTACTTTAGATATATTTTGTTCTTATATCTCTACATATTGAGGCACCCCAGAAGATAAGGAATAGGCGTGAAATAAAAAAATGTGAATTTGAATTGGAGCTAAGATACTTCCTAACTACATAGACCTGACAAATCACTTAAGCTTTTTATTCCCCAATTACTTCTTCATAAAGTGTGGTTAATGAAGTTATGTAACTCAGTGTTGTTTGAATATAAAATAAAAAAAAAATGTTTTCAAGTACTTGGCAAACTGCAAAGTACTTTAGAAATGCTTGCAATTATGACTCCATGTATGCATTGATTGAATAATTTATTTGCTTGTTTAATGGCAGTAATTTATTTTTTTATTTTTCATCTATTTTAATCTTTTTTATTACCAGTACTTTAGCACAGTTTGTAACAAATAATGTTTACTCAATATGTGCTAAATTGAATATGCTTTGATATGAATTGAAATGAATTGAAATAAAAACATTATTTCTTTTCACATCTAAGTATCCAATTTTTGTATTCCACTTTTGAGTGACCAGAAGGGAAAAAAAAAAAAAAAAGAAAGAAAGAAAAGCAAACTGAAATAGAACAAAACAAAATGAACAAACAAACAATGAAGTATGTTACCTTGCCTCACAACAATGTATGTAGTGGATTTTTTTTTCCTCCTCTGGAACTGGGGAATTGGTTTCTTATTATTCAAAATAACTAGTTGTAGTAACTAGAGTTAGGATTGAAATTCTCATCACTTTCATTAAATTTCTAACTTCAGAAATATTTATAATTTGCACCAACTCATTAAATGATTTAATAAGATGAGGAAATAACATTTAAGATGCAAATATGTATTATTTTTGAAATATATAGATATTGTTGTTTTACAAATAAGTTTTTTATTGTTCAGTCATTTCAATCATATCTGAATTTGTTATTCCTTTTGGTATTTTCTTGACTAAGATACTGGACTGGTTTACTACTTCCTTCTGTGTAAGGCCCAGGGCTTGTAGCCAGCAGGAACTCACGTGACCATCTGGGGGCCCAATGGCTGAGCACAGGGTGTGGCATAACACTGCTGATATGGCAGTGCTGATGCAGCAGAACACCACGGGACGGAGGACCATAGAGCCTAAGTCACATGATAGATGTTTTGCATATTGCACAGGATCTGCAGGCGCTGCACACGGCTTGTGGGCCAGCGCCCTATCATAGCAGGCTAACTCAGACCAGAGACCTTCAGGATGGGACATCATTGGCTCGCTGTGGCATAGGCGGGGAAGGACAAAGAGAGTATAAAGGGGGACTGCTGAGGAAGAAGAGACCAGACCGCCATTAGCATAGCTTAAGAAACAATGTAAGTGCAGAACTCAATAAAATAAGATAAGTTTATCTCCGAGTCCTGTGATTTGTGAAGTTTCTCCCAGTGGAGGCTGGGAACCGGAGATGTCCGATGCCTGTTGAGGTACATTTTTCCTACTTTTTAGCTTAATTGTAAGGCAGGTCCTTACAAGTGGCGCCCCGAACAGGGACCTGAAGGAGGGTAGAAGACTTCACAGCCTTGCTCACAGAGGAGCAAGAAGCCCGGTTGAATTAGTTAGCAACAATGGGTCAGTCTTTTAGTATTCCCACTGTTCGCCCTAGTGACACGGAAGTTTATGGTAAGCAGATAAAAACGTTAGTAACCAAGAAAGGAGTGAAAGTGAAAGATGAAGACTGCCGTAAATTTGTAAAGTTATTGTGGTTGGTCTCTCCATGGGTGGAATTTACAGGAGTAGACTGTAGTAGATGGATTGTGGTCGGTAATCAGTTAGCATGTTATGAAAAGGAGATTCCTGGGTCGGTTAGAGACCTTGATTTTATTATCTACAGCCTAGTGAAAGCAGCTCTTTATGGTCCGTCCCTGATGGTGAACGTTGCTGCTTCTGCTCAGACAGGAGACTCTTTATGGGAGGATTCAAGTTCTGAGAATGAGGAGGAAGATGGAGGAAGAAAACTTAAAAAAGAAAAAGGGAGTGGTAATAATGGTGGATTGAGGAAGTTGGAGGAACAGGACAAAGGAAGAGAAAAACAAGTAGAGAATCAAAAAAGAGGAAGAGAAGGGGTGGAGTTGGCAGATATCCAGCAAGGCGCGGGTGGAGCTTACACTGAGGGGGTGGAAGAGGCGGGGCGCAGGGCAGTAGTCACAGCAATGAGTCAGTTAACATTGGGGCCCGGGAAAAAGAACGCTGCTCTGCCATCTGCGCCACTTATCCAACCTGGTCCAAAAGCAGTTCCCTCTGCTCCACCTTCTTATTATTCAGAGGCTAGGTCATTCTCAGAGGCTGCATACCGACCCTAAGAGCCCGGAAAAGTGGCTGCCTCTGTACACCAAGCATTTTTAGAAGGGGAGGATGTATCCGATTGGTCTACTGCTTTTCCAGTGAATTTAACTGACCCGCAGAGAGGATATACTATGGTTCCCTTCAAGTTATTGAGGGATTTAAAAAAATGTTTGTCAGAATTATGGTCCCAATTCTCCATTTGTCATACAAACACTAACGACGTTATCTAGTAGAATAGCTTATACTCCGGAAGACTGGGAGGCTATGTCTATGGCCTGTTTGACACCAGGACAAAAAACTATATGGTGTGCTGAATGGCACAGAGAAATCAGAGAGTATATAAAGGGAGCCCAGCTGCCTCCAGGGGCCACTCCACAGGATGCCTTTGAGGCCATGACAGGCACAGGAGCTTACTCTGATCCTGATACACATAGAAATCATAATCCAGTCACTTATGCAGGAATGGCACAGTGTGCTATAAAAGCTTGGGAAAAGATAGATTCAACGGAAGTAGCTAAATCTCAATTGACTAGTGTAAAACAAGGACCTAGAGAACCCATTGCTGATTTCATATCACGGCTACAACAAACGATTTAGAGGATTGTAGGAAAAAAAAATCCTGCTACTGATTTATTGTTTCGCCAGTTACTTAGAGAAGGATTAAATAAACCCTGCAAGAGAACACTGTCATCTTTACCCATGTCAGCCCCATTAGCTGATATTCTAGAGAGATGTAATGAAGTAGATTATGAAGCTACACAGGTTGCAATGTTAGTGGATGTTCTTATAAGAAGAGAAAAAGAAAGGAGGTGCTATGACTGTGGCCGAACGGGACATGTTCGTAGTCAGTGTCAGAAAAACAAGGGTAAGGGCAATCTTACCTGTTCCAATTGTGGAAAACCTGGACATATAGCAAAGCTGTGTAGAAAAAAGAAAAATAAAGAGAATACAGGAGGATTTCAGTCTGGAAACGGGCGAAGGGGCCACTTGAGGGCCCCAAATGCATTCATGGTGAAGGAGGAAAATGGGCTCAATCCCCAAGACCAGTACGTTCAGGAGT
>JAJPUD010027270.1:0-15697 GCA_023553655.1 Myrmecobius fasciatus | reverse complement strand
AAAGTAACTCCTAATTATTGCTCTAATTTCCTCTTCATTGTAGGAAAGTTCTCCCTTATCATTCTTGAGACTAACAATTTGATTTTCCTCTTTCCTTTTTCTTATCAAATTAATTAAAGGCTTATATATTTTGTTGGTTTTTTCATAGAACCAACTCTTAGTTTTATTTATTAATTCAATAGTTTTCTTATTTTCAATTTTATTAATTTCTCCTTTTATTTTTAGAATTTTCAATTTGATATTTAATTGAGGGTTTTTAATTTGTTTTTTTTTTCTAGTTTTTTTAATAATAAGCCCAATTCATTGATCTTTTCTTTCTCTATTTTATGCAAGTAAGCATCTAGAGATATAAAATTGCCCCTTATAACCGCTTTGGCTGTATCCCACAAATTTTGGTATGTTGTCTCATTATTGTCATTCTCCTGGATGAAATTATTGATTGTGTCTATGATTTGCTACTTCACCCGTTCATTCTTCACGATTAGATTATTTAATTTCCAATCAACTTTTGGTTTATTTTTCCTGCCCTTATATTGCATGTGATATTTATTGCATCATGATCTGAAAAAGATGCATTTATTATTTCTGCCTTTCTTCATTTGATTTTGTGGTCTTTATGCCCTAACACATGGTCAATTTTAGTATAGGTTCCATGGACTGTTGAGAAAAAAGTAAACTCCCTACTGTCTCCATTCAACTTTCTCCATAGATCTATCATACCTAACTTTTCTAACAATTGGTTTATCTCCCTAGTTTCTTTCTTGTTTATTTTGTGGTTTGATTTATCTAATTCTGTGAGAGCACGTTTGAGATACCCCAGTAGTATAGTTTGGCTGTCTGTTTCTTCTTGCATTTCTCTTAATTTCTCCCCTAGAAATTTGGATACTATTGCACTTGGTGCATATATATTTAGTATTGATATTGCTACATTATCTATGGTACCCTTTAATAAAATATAGTTTCCTTCCTTATCTCTTTTGATTAGATGTATCTTGGCTTTTACTTGATCTGAGATAAGGATTGCTACCCCTGCTTTTTTTTTTTTTTTTTTTTGTTCACCTGAAGCATAATAGGTTCTGCTCCAACCTTTTACCTTCATCCTATATGTGTCACTATGTTTTAGATGTGTTTCTTGTAGACAACATATTGTGGGATTCTGTTTTTTTAATCCAGTCTGATATCCGCTTCCGCTTTATGGGAGAGTTTATCCCATTCACATTCACAGTTAGAATAACTAATTCATTATTTCCTGCCATCTTATTTACCCAAGTTATGTTTTACCCTTTCCTGTCCCCTTTCTCCCTTCACCCTCCTTAGTATTTTGCTTTTGATGACCCTCTACCCCAAACAATCCTTCACCCTTTAGATCCCCTCCCCCTTTTTTTACTCCTTTCCCCTGATTCTTCTGTTTTCCCTTCCATTAGTTTATCCCTTTCTTTTCCCCCTTTCCCTCCCACTCCCCTCTAGAACCAGACAAG
The DNA here is from genome assembly GCA_023553655.1 of Myrmecobius fasciatus. NCBI lineage: Eukaryota > Metazoa > Chordata > Mammalia > Dasyuromorphia > Myrmecobiidae > Myrmecobius > Myrmecobius fasciatus. The sequence goes on along the minus strand of JAJPUD010027270.1, from coordinate 14,219 downwards.
TTTCTCTTTGAAATCAAATGTCTGATATACACTTTTAGAGCCCAATCTGATGAGAGTAAGATTTACACAATGCTCATCTCCCTCCCTTCTTTCTCTCAATTATATTAGGTTTTCTTTGCCTCTTCATGGGATTTTACCTTATTTTTACCTCCCTTTTAAAAAAAATTTTATTTTACCACATTTTCCCTCTTTCCCCCAATATGATAGCCTTTCTCCCCTCTAGTTTTCTTTTTCATACTATCAAAGCAATATCTAATTATACCCCCAATCTATATGTATCCCTATAGTAGAAATAAAGTTCTCAAGAGTCCTTTCCTTTTTACCATTTTTTTATGCTTCTCTTGAGTTCTGTGTTAGGAGGTCGAAGTTTTAGTTCAGATCTGGTCTTTTCATTAGAAATAGGTGAAATTCACCTATATCATTAAATGACCATTTTATTCCCTAGAGGATAATGCTCATTCTAGCTGGATAGGTTATTTTTGGCTGTAATCCAAGTTCCTTTGCGCTTCGGAATATCTGGTTCCAGGCCCTTCGATCCTTCGATGTGGAGGCTGACAGATTGTGTGTGATTCTAATTATTGATCCTCGGTATTTGAATTGTTTCTTTCTAGCTGCTAGCAGAATCTTTTCCTTGGTGCGATAGTCCTGAAATTTAGCCACGATATTCCTTAGGGTTTTAATTTTGGAGTCTCTTTCAGGAGGTGATCGGTGAATTCTTTCAATGGTGATTTTGCCTTCTGATTCTACAATCTCAGGGCAGTTTTCTTTCAGGATTTCCTGGAAGATAGTGTTTAGATTCTTTTTTTTTTTTATCATGGCTTTCAGGAAGTCCAATAATCCTTAGATTGTCTCTCCTAGATCTATTTTCCAAGTCAGTTGTTTTTCCTAGAAGATATTTTCTTCTATTTTTTCATTTTTTTGTTTTTGTTTGACTGAATCTTGAAGTCTTATTGAGTCATTCACTTGCATTTGTTCAATTCTTATTTTTAAAGTGTTATTTTCTTCAGTTACCTTTTTTAGCTCCTTTTGTAACTGGCCAATTTGTTCTTTGCAGTCTTTTTTCACTTCACTAATTTCATTTTTCAGTGCATTATTGTCTGTTTCCAATTCACCAATTTTATTTTTCAATAAATTGGTGTCTTTTTCATATCTCTTTTACAGGGTATTATATCCTTCTTGCCCTGAACTCAGTTTATTTTCCCATTTATCCTGCAGCTCCTTTTTGAGATTCTTTATGCAACCTTCCAGAAAGGCTTTTTGCAAAGGGGACCAGGTTATATCTCCCTTTATGGCTTCCTCTGGATTTACTTTGTCTACAGGTACCTCAGGATCTGGGGTCAGCCTTGCTTTCTCTCCATAAAAGCTGTCTATGGTAAGGGCTCTCTTCTGCTTCTTACTCATTTTTTATTTATTTATTTATTTTTAAAGCTTGGGATCTGTGCAAAGCAGAGAGGAGGTGGGTAGCTGTGGTAGTTTGCCCTGGGGAAATTCCGGTAATTAACTTCCAGTGCTGGCAGGTTGGGGTTGGACCCTGTGTTTGCAATGGGTTACAAACTGCCTTTTACAAAAGGCAGGTCTGCCAGAGCACCTGCCCGCAATCAGAGCAGAGTGTCCCGAGTGCCTCAGAAACCCACACCAGCTGTTTTGAGTTTCTGCCATGCTGAGCCCTGCCCATTTTCCTATCTCTCCCAGATGCAGGGCAAACTGCTCACTCTCACTGCTGGCCCCCTCTGCCCTACTGAAACAGACCTTTATGGAATTCTTCAAAGGTAACTTCAGCAAGCCCAATTTCTTAATCCAAATATTTCTGGGTTCGTTGACTTGAAGATAAATTCAGAGGCTTATTTTACTGTTGACCTGAGAGGTCAGAGGAGGACACAGAGAGTTGCTCACTCCGCCATCTTGGCTCCGCCCCTTCCTCAAAGTGATATTTGATAGAAGTGCATTGTAGTCCAAGTGTTTGGTGGAGCCCTCACTCCAAAACCAGTTCAGAGGCTCAATTTGTCGGGGTCTGAGGGAAGGTCTCAGGAGCTCACAGAGAATGCTGTCTGCAATTCGCCATCTTGGCTCTGCCCCCCCCAATAAAAAGTTTTAATAAAAAAAAAAATTAAAAAGAAAAGAAAAGAAATGAAAAACATTAGAGAGCACAAGGATAAAGAGTTTTCCTTAAAATGAAAAGTAGCATCTAAAACCATAGGCAAGAATTATATATAATAGGGATACATAATATATAATGGGGTAAACTATTCCCAATAAAATCAGGGGTGAAATAAGATTAGTCATTATCACCACTACTCTTCAATATTTTATTAGTAATGTTAGCTTTTGCAATCAGAGAACAAAAAGAAATTAAAGTGTCTTAGGAGCCACCTGCTAGTGACTGCTAGGAATCTATTTTTGACTAGCAAAATAGATCATGTCATGTGAGAGGATGATAATGATACAAGGAGACTGAGAAGGAGTTGTAGTAAAAGTCTCTTGACCTCTTACCTCTTACCTCTGATTTATTTCATCTTTACACAGAATATATATCTTCTAAGCACAACAAGCTTATTAATATTTGAAGAAAAGCATACATTCTTTCTCAAGCAACATCTGTATCAATAAATTCATTTTATGATTTTCAGACAGATATTTCTGACTTTTTGGGTTATGCTGATCTTTCCTTGGGCTCATTAGCTCTACTTCAAAGAGTAAGATAAAGATGTAATAACAAAATATTCCTTTAATCTTTCTACTATGCTGGGATTCACAGTTGTGGCAGGGGGTTTTGGGGAACCAACCTGCCTCAAATGGTGCAGTCCCTTTGACCTTTTTCCAGGCTTTTTGGGTTCCACACTTAAGTGTGGTCCTCAACATTAAAGGAATTAGAAAAGATAATTTCTCAAATTATCGCTCTTTGCAGATGATATTATGATACACTAGAGATCCTAGAGAATCATCTAAAAACAAGTGGAAACAATTAACAACTTTAGCAAAGTTGCAGGATATAAAATAAAGACAGATAAATCATCAACATCTCAGTAGATTACCAAAAAAGTCCAGCAGCAAGAGATACAAAGAGAAATACCATTTAAAATAATTGTACATAATATAAAGTATGTGGGAGTCTACCTGTCATGATAAAGTCAGCAATGATATGAATAGAATTACAAAATATTTTTCACACAAATAAAGTTACATTTACACATTTCAAAAGTTATTAAGTGCTCATAGATAATATAATAAAAATGACAATTCTACTCAAATTAATTTACTTATTCAATGCCATACCAATCAGTCTGCCAAGATATAACTTTAAAGAGGTAGAAAAATAATAACAAAATTCATTTGAAAGAACAAAAGGTCAAAAATTTCAAGGAAATAATGAAAAAAAAAACACAACAAATGGTGACCCAGCTGAACCAGACCTAAAAGTATATTAAAAAGGAGTAGTCATGAAAACCAACTGGTACTGGCTAACACATAGAAGAATTGATCAGTGGAATAGGTTATGTTCATGAGACTTAAAAGTCAATGACTATAGTAATCATTGATAAACCTAAAGATTCCAGTTGTTGGGATAAGAACTCACTATAAAACTGGAAAATAATATGGCAGAAACTAGGCATTGACCAACACCTAACACCCTATATCAAGATAAGTTTGAAATGGGTTAATGATTTAGACATAAAGAGTGATACTATAAGCAAATTAAGAAATCAAAGTATAGTCTACCCATCAAATTTGTGGAGAAGGGAGGAATTTATGGCCAAAGAAGAACTAGAGAACATTATCAAATGCAAGATGTTTTAAATTATATTAAATTTAAAAGTTTTTGTACAAATGAACTCAATGCAGCCAAAATTATAAGGGAAGCTGTAAAAAAAATTTACATCGTCTCTCTGATAAAGACCTCATTTCTAAAATATGTAGAGAATTCATACCACAAGCCGGTCCCCAATTGATAAATGGTTAAAGAATATGAGCAGACAATTTTCAGATGAAGAAATTAAAATGTATTAATTAAAATAAAACTATTTCTAATTGCATGAAACGATGTTTTGTATCACTATTAATTAGAGAAATGCAAGTTAAGACTACTCTAAAGTTCCACTTCACACTTCTAAGATTATCTAAAATAACAGGAAAAGGATAATAATAAATGTTGGAAGCAATGTGGGGGAAAGGGGAAATAATACATTGTTGGTGGAGTTGTGAAATGATTCATCCATTCTGGAGAGCATGGAACTGTAATCAAAGGACTATAAAACTGTGCATACCCTTGGATTCACTGGTGTCTCTGTTGAATCTATACCCTAAAAAATTCATAAAAGAGCGAAAAAACCCACATGTGCAAAACTTTTGTAGCAACATTTTTGTAGTGTCAGGGAACTGGAAATTGAGTGGATACCCAACAGTTGGAGAATGGCTGAATAAGTTATGGTATATGAATGTATTGGAACATTATTGTTCTATAAGAAAAGACAAGCGGACTCATTTCAGTAAAGGTTATAAAGACTTACATGAAATGATGCTAGGTGAATTGACTAGAACCAAGAGAACTTTGTACCCAGCACCAACAAGATTATATGATGATCAGCTGTGATAAATACTTCTTTTCAACAATGCAGTGATTCAAGTCAATTCCAATATACCTGTTGTGGAAAGAGCTATCCACAAACCGATCAAGAACTATGACACTGAATATAAATAAAGCATAGTATTCTCACTTTTTGTTTTTCTTGTTATTGTTGTTTGCTTGGTTTATTTCTTCTTTCTCATTTTCCCTTTTCATCTGATTTTTATTGTATAACATGACAAATATGAACATATGTTTAGAAAAATTGTACATGTTTAACCTTTATTGGATTGCTTGCTGTCTAGGGGAGATAGGAGGGAAGGAAGGAAGGGAAAATTGGGAACACAAGATTTTCTGAAGATGAATGTTGCATATATTTGGGAAAATAAAAAGTTATTAAAAGAAAATATAAAACTAAAAAGAATGATCCTGCTTTATATGCTTTTATACTATTTATTTCATAATTATTCTCCCTAAATGAATTCCTTTCTCACCTTTGGTCTTTAAATAGAGAAGACTTTGGATGAAATTCAAGCCTCATGGAAATTGTATGATTTGACAATTAGCAAAACTAATTTGATCTTAGGTATCATAGAGTCAGTTTGTCTAGTCATAAAGAGGTAAGAATCCTGCCAGAATCTGTCCTGGTCAATTATTGGGTATTGTGTTCATTTTTGGGAGTACCACATTTTAGAAAGCTTTTTGTAAGTTAGAGGATTTAAAGGAAAGCAATAAGGATAATGAAAATTATTCAAATTCATGCCATATGAAGATCTGTTAAGGAAATTAAGGGATGTTGGCCCTTAAGAAAAAAAAAACAAAGAGATACATAGAAACAGATATAGAGACAAATAAACATGTATAGAGAGACAGAGCCAGAGAATTACAGAAAGAAAGAAAGAGAAAGGAAGGGAGGGAGGGAGAGAGAGCCAGAGCCAGAGAGAGAGTCAGAGAGACAGAGAGAGTGAAGGAGAAGGAGGGAGGGAGGAAGCAAGCAAAGGAGAAAGAGAGAGAGAGAGAAGAGAGAGAGAGAGAGAGAGAGAGAGAGAGAGAGAGAGAGAGAGAGAGAGCAAGTGAGCCTGAAGCCTGAGAGCAAGAGAAACAAATACACTCACAAAAATGTATGGTGGAGGGTAAGGGTTGGGGGAAGAAGTGTCTTAAAGATAGTTGTGTTCAAGGATAGGAAGGATTGTTAAATTGTAAAGTGGTAAATTTTAGATGGAAATGAGGGGAAACTTCACATTAGGACTATCAGAAAATAGAATCAGGTCTTTATGAAGGTCATGATTCCTGTTCATTTAAGGTCTTCAGGTCTTCACTTAATGACAATTTGTTTTCTCTTGACTTTTACATATTTCTTTTTTCTAGTTATATATTGGACTAGATAGCCATTCAAGTCCCTTCTCTGAAATTATGCCTTGTCACACAAATTTTCTTTAATCTTCTTTAAACCTAAAAAAAAGAAACAAACCAAAAACAAAATGCTGAGGTAAGAGACACAAGCTGGCAATGTCTTCTGACAAAGTTCAGCTGCTACTCTCCCCACAGATAGATAAACTCTAGTCTTTATATAATAAAGGATAACTGTTTTTTATAAGAGAAAAGTCCATTTCAATTGGCAAAATATTTTAATTCAGAGAAAGAAAGGACTTTTAGAGTAATATGAACAATGACAGATGTGTTTAACACAGACAGTGAGAATGTTATTCATTTGAACCTCCTTTTCACATTTACTTAGGAAAATAAAAATCACTTAGATTTTGGGAAGAGCATAGGGTTTTATGGGATTAAAACACCCACACACATTTTAAACTATAGTTCTTGCCTTCAAGGATTTTACACTGCCACTAAGTAAACAAAATACAGAGACAGAGCTAGCATATGGATCGAATCTGTGATTTCTCTGTCATAGAGAGCTCCCAGATGAATAACTGTCAGTATCTATTTAGGCCATCAAATTATAGTCTTAGAAAATTGTCCATGGCAGAGACATCAACCTGTAAAATTTGATTGTGGCCCAAACCAGATTAAAAATATAATTTGGAAATGTTTCAAAAAACATAATATAATAGATAACATGAATTTGCAGTTTTCTAAATCAGTATGTAGTTTATATGGAACAGTTTTTATTTGACTTCAACACCACTGACCTATTGCACTGAGAAGTTAAGTCATGTGCCACATCACTAAGCTAGGAAATGTGTGTGTCAAGACTTGCTTGAATTCAGGACACTTAATTCTGAGATCATCATTTCTCTCTCTGCTCCTTCATTTAGAGTCATAAATAAAATTTGGATATAAAAATGTTAATGTTATTTAATATATTTAAACAACAAATGGAATTCCAAGATCAAAGAAGTAATACCACAAAACAGCAGTGATTCATTATCAAATGGGTAGAGGAAATAATAATTGTGATGAGTAGAATACAGGAAGAAGTCTGACTTCAAGCCAGTTTGGACAGACAAGAAATAAAGCAAGACCATTCTAAGTCATGGTGGGATGGAAGTGAATAAATATAGAAGCCTAGGTAAAAATAAGAAAGGAGGGGGAGAAAGGATAAGTAATGCCTCCAAGAGTTCTTAGCTGGAGCCTTTTAATTTTTTTTAAAAATTATTTTCTGAATTGATAAATAATTTACTTTCTTTTTAATTCTATGCATTGGAATTTATTCATTTTATTCTAAGAAAGATCCTTAGGATTCACAAGACTTCCAGGCATCCATAACAGAAAAAAGTTTAAAACCATATTATTAAGGAATGGTATGTTGTTTCATTAGTGTTCATAGTCTAGTTGGAATAGTATGTTATCCAATTGATGTGTGCTGTAATAGAAACTAAGGCTGGAAGGGTGGGTGAGGGATTGATTGAAGATCAGCTTAAAGGTCTAAGAAGTTTAGAGTTTATTCCATAAGCAGCAGGGAGCTATTAAAGATATTTTTAAACTAAAAACAAGGTCTAATGCCTTAAATTATTATATGAACAATTTAATTTCTAAGCATGAATTTGCCTTAGCCAAAGATTACTTTTCCCCTGAAATCAAAAGCTTAGTTGATATTTCAAAATGCTTTTGAGAAAAGAAAAAAAATTAAGTCTGGTGTGAAACAGATTGGAAACATCTGTTAAACTTTTAATTATGGTTCTTAATCTTGAATTTTATGAATATGTTTTCTTCTTAATATTTTCTTTAATCCTTCATATTGTTGTGCATCTGGTTATCTACTTTTTTGTTTACACATAGATTAAATATTGAATTTTAAAACATAGGAGCATCAAAAATGATACACTTATGAATTTTTATATCAAAATAGGATAAGAAGTGAAAAAGATGGAAGAACAGTAAAATATATTTTAAATATTTACTTGATCACAATCTTTTATTTCTAATTATAGAACAATGCACATATATTAACATGTAGCATAAAATAGTTAAAACATATGAAAACATATTTTAAATAAAATCTTAAGCTCAACTATTTTAGGATACCCTGTAGTCTCTCACTTTGCAGCAAAGCACAGTGGATGGGCCTAGCACTGGAATTAAAGGTTCTACGCTTAAGCCATATATCTGGCCTTTACCACTATTAAGACCAAAACGATATCATTTAAACTGCCTGATTCTGATTTTTGATTTCTACTTGTAGTTCTGCAATTATCTTGGTTATATGACCTCATCTAATCTTTGTAATTCTTGTTTTATTTTTTCATGTATAAAATGGGCATGATATTACCTATATTGCCTATATTCTTTTTTATACTAAAGGCTAATTTAATAATGGTTTATAATTATTATTAGTCAACAATACGGTGAACAACACCTGTTAATTGTCTATACCAGGAACTATGCCAGGTGCCAAAAATACAAAGAAATGCAAAAGATGGTCCCTGTTCCCTGTGTTGAGTCTAATGAGAGAGATAACATGCAAACTATATATAACAAGATCTGTACAGCAGAATACATTGGAAATAATTCCTAAGGGGAAGGTACTAACCGCAAAAAAAATCAAGAAAAACTTCATGAAGGTGGGATTTTAGCCAAAATTTGAAAGAAGCCAGAGAAACCAGGAAATAGAATTAAGAAAAAAAAAAAGAATTTCTGTGATGGGGACAGCCAGTACAAATGCATGGATTAGATTATAGAACTGTAATTCTATTATAGAATTAGTTTATAGAATTGTAAACAGGTTTCAAACAAGTAAATTCATAAATTATTGATTCCTGTTAGAGTACTCTCTGTTATATAATGAAACAGTGTCTATTTTGATAAATTTCAGATAGGCAGTCAAAAACAGTAGAATGTAGCAGACGTCATGTGGGATGTGGAGTGATAATGGGCCTGTCTTGTAGCTTCTTTCTATCCTCATCCTTATATTGCTATATTTATCATGGAGACAAGAATACTTGCAACCCCTTGTGATGAGTTTTAGATGACATAATGTATGAAATATGCTATGAAAATTTTAAAGTCCTAAATAGATCATCATGATGATGATTTTTGTGTTAATCCAATTTTTTCTTCATTTTTTTAATTAAAGCTTTTTTATTTTCAAAACATATGCATGGATAATTTTTCAACATTGACCCTTGCAAAACCTTGGGTTCCAAATGTCCTTCTCCTTCCCCCCATCCCCCACCTAGTTGGCAAGCAATGCAATATATGTTAAACATGTTAAATATATGTTAAATCCAATATATGCATACATATTTTTACAATTATCTTGCTGCACAAGAAAAATCAGATCAAAAGGAAACAAATGAGAAAACAAAATCCAAGTAAACAACAACAAAAAGAGTGAAAGTGCTATGTTGTGATCCCCATTCAGTTCCCATAGTCCTCTCTCTGAGTGTAGATGGCTCTCTTCATCACAAGATCATTAGAACTGGCCTGATCATTTCATTGTTAGAAAGTTACATCCATCACAATTGATCATCATATAGTCTTGTTGTTGCTATGTATAATGATATCCTGGTTCTGCTCATTTCACTCAGCATCAATTCATGCAAGTCTCTCCAGACGTCTCTGAAATCGTCTTGTTGGTTGTTTCTTACAGAACAATAATATTCCATGATATATCATAATTTATTCAGCCATTCTCCAGTTGATGGGCACTCAGTTTCTAGTTTCTTGCCACTACAAAAAGGGCAGCTACAAACATTTTTTTCACATAGGTGTCCCTTTCCCTCCTTTAAGATATCTTTGGGATATAGGCCCAGTAGAAACACTGCTGGATCAAAGGGTATGCACAGTTTGATAACTTTTTGAACAGAGTTCCAAATTGATCTCCAGAATGGTTTGATCTGTTCACAGTTCCACCAACAATGTATCAGTGTCCCAGTTTTCCCACATCCCCTCCAACATTCGTCAGCTAATCCAATTCTTTTTTTTTTTATTAATACTTTTTATTTGCAAAACATATGTATGGGTAATTCCTAAACATTAACCCTTAAAAAGGTTTCTGTTACAAATTTTTCCCCCCTACTCCTCACCCCTCCCCTAGATAGCAGGATATCCACTACATGATAATTATGTTAGAATACGTAAATCAAATATATGTATAGTTATTGCCACACATCATTTTTTTGTTCAGGAGAAATCGTATCTGTAAGAAAGAATAATCCGATAAAGGATCCAATTCTTAAGAATCATTTTGTTTGAAAAACATAAAACAAAGTATTTGTAGAGGAAATAATGAGAAGCAGTATGTTGTAGTGGAGAAAATGTTGTATAGTACATAGAGCTGTGGAATCAGTCAGGAAGACCTGAGTTTAAATCTATTAACAAGGTACATGAATTTAAATCTCTGGGGACCTCAACTCATCATATGTCAAATAGTGCTTTTGGCCTGATAACCACAAAAGTCCATTCTCTTGCTCTGGATTTATCATTCTGATTTTGTTCTCAACAATTATGGACAGGACTTTAATGGGGACTACTAATAACAAAAATATTTTTGCGGCTACAGTTTAATACTGATGACCTCCCCACTAAAAAGATGTGAAAGCAGAATGTGAAGATAGTAGTGAGTGCTGAACCAAACTTGCCATAGAAAATCTTTTGTCAGTTTTAGTCTGACAAGCCAGACATATTGATTGACTAGTGCTCAGCAGAAGATGAAGCAGTCAGGACACAGAGCTGAGTGCAAGTGGCCAACATCAGCCATGTGTAACTCTTACTTCCTAAAATTACACGACCATCTAAAATGACTGCTATCAGAATTGTATGAATTTGTAACTTACAGTGACTGCAAAGTAGGAATTGCCTGGAAGTTGGACCAAAAGCAGCAATAAAATTGCATTTTGCCTCAGGTGTCAGAAGGCAGATTGCTGTCACTGGTAATGGAATTTATAATTACCTTTGTCACTGTAAATAAAAGAATGTTTTTGGGCTCAGTGGTCAGCAAAACATAAAAATTAAACCTTTTAACACTGATCATGTCTGATTTGCTAAGTGGCAAAGGTCAGTTATGGCTGCTATCAGGGAGTTATTTCTACTATATTTTTGAGTAGAGGGGTGATTTGTAAATCATTTCCTCAATTTTATTTACAGTTAATTTAATGTTCCATAGTAAAGACATCAGAGATTGATTCATGTAAAGAGCTTCTAAAAGCTCATGATTTGTCTCTACACCTTTGGTCTCAGAATGTTTTGATTTTATTATTGTTAATGTGTTAGATGGGAAGATTTTTTGTTGATAAATTGTTTAAAAGATATTTACTTTAGTTAGTATATTTATGTAGATGTCAAAACAGAAATGTGCTAAATGGCTCCATTGGAATTCAAATTCAGTAGCAAATACTTCTCTTTCAATCTATTTAGAGGATGGATGAGGGATCAGAATTAACTACCAGGCAAATTGAAGTAAGAAAGACTTGGAATACTTCTATTTCAGGAAATGATAAAGTCCAAATCATGTCCATACACATCAGTAGAGTACAATTAGACCTCAAAAGACAAAGGGAAGTAATAGTTTTTAAATTACTTTATTTGACCTGGAACTATGAACTAGAGAAATTCCAGGTTTGGAAAGATCAGTAAGGAACATCATTGACTTTATTTAATTTGTGTTTTAAATTTTCAAAGCCCTTTTCAAACATTTTGTTATTGGGGTTCCATGAAAGTTAAAAATTACTTTATTCTTGGTATTTTTATTCACAGTTCAAAAAGAAAAAAAAAAAGACCAAGGTTTTCCATGTCATTTAAGGCCATCTCCAGTCATGTTAAACTATATCTTACCATTGGACCTAGATGGCTCTGGAAGTAAAAGTGAGACATGATTTTGTACAGCCCTTACTTTAAATCAAATTCACTTGCATATCAAGGCATTATTTCCATGATGTGATGGTCCTCTTCAAGAATAAAAGACACAGTGTGTCATGTAATCAAAATTTCACAAATGTTTGTTGATTAATTAATTTAGCCTCACTACATATATATATGCATATATATATATGTAGTGAGGCTGTATAAATAAATATATAAATATGTATATATATATATATATATGTGTGTGTGTGTGTGTGTGTGTGTGTGTGTGTGTGTGTATCTCCCAATCCAGTTCTTTATTCACTATAACTTAGTGCCATATAGAAAGGAAAGCTAATTACACAAATTAAGAAAAGCCCCTTCTTAATAATTCCCAACACCACTTTTTCTCTTGCCACATTTTACATTATGTGTTGTTGTTCAGGTAGTGAGGGAGAAAAAAAACTTAATCTGGATTAATTTTTCAAAATTAGCAATACAGAGCAAGATGATTTAGGGCTTCAAACCAAGCCAAAGCGCTTATCATCTTAGTAAAAAGAGTTAAAGAGGTGAATATAGTGATTAGGTATTTTGCTTCTATTTGTCAGCTAACTAGGTCATTCACTTTAAGTGTTTTTATGAGATCTTCACAGTGTCTCCAGGTGATTATTAAAAGAACTAAAGACTGCCAAAGGCGGAAGTTAATTATTCAAAGCAAAATAAATATGACATATTTTCCTTTCCTTACCAAAATGTGAAAATAATGATCAGGTATTCAGAGAAAAAAATATTGTAAGGTGGATAATTAAGGAGGAATGATCATTTGGAATTATAGAAATAAGCAATTGATATTAATTAAAAGAGGATTTGGGTTATAGAAGATCTAGACTTACAAGTGCCAAATATACACTGGAACTAGGGTAAAATATAATTGCAAATTTTAAAATAAAATAGATGGTAAATAGAACCTACATAATGTAATACGTCTCTATTGCCTTTAGTTTTTAGTCTTTGTGAGTATACATGTGTGGAAGGAGAAAGAGAAGGATGTTACTCATTATCACACATTTGTCTTAAAGAAATAATATCTGAAATGCTGTTAGTAAATGAAAATCATTACAAAATTCTCTGAACTAGGTATGAAAGAAAAATGTAGAGTTTGAGATGTGAGACTCCCAGAAAGTTCAGAGTGAAATGATCTGTGAAACATTGTAGGTGCATTGTAGGACCCCATATAGATGCTCAAACAAATGAGTCATACAAAGAAAGACTTAGAGATGTGTATTTTAAAGAACTATTATCCTATTCTTTAAGCAAAGGGGACCAGAGTGATTAAATTTATAGGGGATGAGCCATCTGAAAATGACAAGTTAAGTTAAGGTATTTCAAGCTTTTGAGTTATCAGAAATCCAAATCTTCCCACACCTTATGTTAAGTTAAAACTCATTTTCATGTAATATGTGCATCTCTTTTCGGGAAGCATTATGTTCTAGACTTTGTTTACAAAGAAGACAATACTATCCTAATTTAATCTGACTTGTATTTATGGTTATTTTAAAATAAACATTAATGAATTGTACTCAGATGTCATATGATTAACCAGGTTATTAGTAATGTTAAATGCTTGTGAAAACTGGTAAAATTTAATGTTATCTTTGCAATTTAGTGGTATATTCAGATTTGAATTTGGAATAAACTGAAATTAACAAGTTCTTAAAGGGACTTACACCATGTTCTAATTCTCCATAATACTTTTTGGGGATCAGTTGGAATACACATTTTGATAGATTTTCTTAAAGCCTCCAAATTGTTTCTTTTCCAGAAAGTGAATAATTTCTAATCTATGGACCATATTTCACTAACAGTTTTCCATACCTGTCTCTAACTTGATGTCCATTGCTTTTCTATCTTATTTCTTCCTTGACCAAACCAATGATACTTTAATATTGGACATGATACAAGTTTGTCATGAGCTTAACTCAATGCATCATATAATGGGGAAACAAAAATAAAACAAAATAATACAAATTACATATAATTAGATGCTGGAAGACTTAGTCTCTAGGCCTAGTACCACCACTAATTAGAATACTTTGAGCATGTTACTTAACTTTTTTTGCATTTCCTATCTTCTATTCAACCAAAGGTTGGGGACAGGTATTTTTAAGATTCCCTCCATGTATGAAATGCTATACTATTGTTCCAAGGCAAAAAAGGAGGAGAAGCTAAGAATAAAGCTACAGTAGTTAATGCTCAAACATCTCTGCTTCTCCACAGTATGCTTTTTTCCCATCTAACAATAATTTGTCCATAGAGAAAACAATGTAGAACAATTCAATTATATCTTTGGTGTTTCTGACAGCTTTCCAGCCTTTGAGTGTGTGTGAGTGTGTGTATGTACATACAAACATACATA
>JAJPUD010027269.1:0-15697 GCA_023553655.1 Myrmecobius fasciatus | reverse complement strand
TTTTTTTTCTCACTCATGGCTTCCTTAATTCAGTATATTTTGGTAGAAAGATTTAGGATTTACCATGAAAGCCCTAAGTTTGAATCTTAACTCTGCTGCGTAGTAGCTTTGTAAACCTTATATGATTTTAACATGTCTGATTTTTATTTTGATCTATAAAGTGAAGGGTTTGGACTAGATGACCTCTTATGTCCCATCCAAATATAAAGGTTGCAATTCCAATTTATTAAGGGTGACAGCTAAGGAATATGTACTATTATGATAGAATACTTACTTATTCCCATTTGGAAAAAAATTTCCACCATCCCCTCTCTCATTTATGATATTGAACATGAAAGATGTTTTCTTTATCTTGAGTAGAAAGCTCAAGAATGATGGTTTACTGGAAGCTGGAATATCTTAAAGACAAGATACAATTTTTTGGTCCTAACATGTACAAGGATATCTCCATATTTAGCTTAGAAATTAGAGGTTTAATGAATTTTTCTAGGTGTAGTGGGAGATGGGGAGAAACATGGGGAGAGAGAAAACAATTCTGGAGGAAATGTAGACTTCCAACTAGAGGAGGAAGATGTTTCCAGATGTAGGGAGAGACAATGATTCTGGAATCTCTATTCAAGCTGGGAGGAGGTTGTATTTCAAATCAAAATAATTGAAAATTACCTAACATTCTAATTTACCTTCCTTTTCTCCTCTCTCCTTCCCTCTTTCTTTTCCTCACTTCCTTCCCTTTCTCTCTCTTCATCCCTCCCTTTTGTTTTTCCCTTCCATTCCCTGCCTCCACCTTCAACAAATATTCACTGGAATTATAGTTTTAATCAAATACATCTTGAGATCATTTGTTACTCTAGGAGGTGTAAAGCTTTGCTTTTTTCTGACATTCCCCTGACTCAAATTCTCACCTTAAACTTTTCTCATTTTAATTTATGCACCTTAGTGCAAGATTCATTATTTGATGAAAGCATTATTCTACAACTACTTTCACTATTTTCTCTGCTTTCTTTGATCATGATGATACAGCATTTTAAATGAAAGGTAGTTGAAAAAGTCTGAAGTTTCCATTCAATTTAGATTTTGAGGATAAATGAGTTGTGCTTAGCTCTGGAAGAAATGTTATGTAAGAAAATGTCACTAAGCATTTCAGGTTACTGTCTCCAGTATGAATAGAAGATTTATATTCTGGTATCGCTCACAACCAACCATTTGGAATTTTATTCACCTTTATATTTTTAAAGGTATTTCTTCTAAATTGATACAGTAACAATTAAAATAGCCATCAATCTAACCTTCCCTCTCTTTTGTCCACCTTCCCTCCCTTCCTCCCTTCCTTCCTTTCTTCTTTCCTTTTTTTCCTTTCTTCCTCCCACTTTCCTTTTCTACTTCCCTCCCTCCCTCCCTCCCTTCCTTCCTTCCTCCATCTCTCCCTCCCTCCCTTTCTTCCTCTTTTCCTCCTTCCCTCCCTCCCCCTCTCTCTCCCTCCCTTTCTCCCTTCCTTCCTTCTTTCCTCCTGTCCTTTCCTCTTTCCTTCTTTCCTTCCTTCTTTCCTTCCTTCTTTTCTCCCGTCCTTCCTTCTTTCCTCCCTTCCTTCCTTCTTTCCTCCCTTCCTTCCTTCTTTCCTCCCTTTCTTTCCTCCCTTCCTTCCTTTCTTCCTTCCTTTCTTTCTTTCTTCCTTCCTTCCTTCCTTCCTTCCTTCCTTCCTTCCTTCCTTCCTTCCTTCCTTCCTTCCTTCCTTCTCTTCCTTCCTTCTTTTCTTCTTTCTTTCCTTCCTTCTTTCCTTCCTTCTTCTCGCTCTCTCTCAACTGTTTCCTTCTTTCCTGAACAAGCCTCACAACTAGGAGAACTTATTTTTTGCCCCACTTCTGACACATACTGACTGTGTGATCCTAAACAGTCTAATCTAATTTTTCATTGCTCTAGACTACTATCTAAGATAATAAATTGTGGGAAAGGTATTGATATATATTTATATAAAGTTGTGTCTAATAATAAAATCATGGGGCTAATCTATATCCCTATTTTGGGAGAGTTGGGGTGGGAGGATAGACATCAAACACAAATATAGTGAGAATATTTAATTAAATGACAGAATCATAAAATTATGGAGCTAGAACTAGAAAGAAATTTAAATGTCATTTAGTACAGTATGCTTTTATGTCTTTATAAATGAAGAAAGAGAAACCTGGGGACTTACATCTTTGGATGAAAGAGCAATTATTAAATATTTACTATCATAATGTACTACTAATGATACAAATAGGAAGGTGGGATAATGACTGTTCTCAATGAGATCTCCTTAGTATGAGGAAGGCAAGGCATATAGGAGGAGATTTTATTTGCAAGTCTATGGTACCAAAGATCCCATATTATTACCATGCAGTAACAATGCCAATTATATCCCCCATAATGCTATTTCCTTTGGTGAAACCATATCTGTTTCTAATTTTGAACAATTTGACAGTGGCAAACACTTTGGTGACTAATAATAACAATAATAATAATAATTTCTAGGTGTTTAATAGTAGTTGCAAAAAGCAGTTGCCAATATCATATCTTCCCAAATGTTACTTTCTGATGTGATAGCTTTGGTGGCTGGGCTGCAAGCATGAATAATGCTTATATATATAACTACTCCTATAGCTTTTAAGGTTACTTTTCCCTTCATGCATGTTAGTTGCAGTTGATCAACAATTGGTGTTGCTGAAATACATCTTGGTGGCTATAGAACCCTTGCTGAAAACAAATTTGCTGGTCTGGAGGCAAAGACACTTCGGTTCTCCAGGCCTTTGGATGAAATTGCTATGCTGTTCTGTAAAGATGATTTTTTTAAAGAAGGACAAAGGGAATGAGGTCTATGTAAGCAAAATCAATTCCCCCACTAACAAAATCAAGGATAATTGAAGTATTGAAGCTACTATTGTATAGCAAGGCTACCTGTGACTATAAAGTCATTAGGTCATTATTCATAGCTTTAAGAGATGCATGCCATCATTGCTTCTGTGAAAAGAAGATTAGAGTTTATTGCCTCAGTGTCTTGAAAAGTCAAATAGGTATAAGGAAAAAATAGAATTCTTGTTACAAACAATAAGCATGTTCTCCATATACTCCCATGGCCCAGAAGTTGAACTGAAAATTAAAAAGAATAAGAAAATGCATTACAATAATAACAAAAGGATCAGGAGCTGGCATTTAAATAGTACTTTAAGTTTTGCAAAGCACTTTAAAAATATGTTCAGTGTTGATCCTCACAACAATCCTGAGAGGTAGATATCATTATTATTTCTATTTTACAGAAGAGAAAATTAAGGCAATTGAATTTTAAATGACTTGACAAGGATCACACAGCTAGCCAAAGTGTCAAGACTGTATTTGAATTCTAGGTCGAGCACTTATCTATTATATAACCTACTATTGACCGTCTTATTGAAAGAGCACAAGATAAGTTACTTATAACATAAATTAGGTTTTTAGTAAATGCTTTCATAATCTTATACATAACAAAATGTAGAAATTTGGCTTCAGAGTCAAGAGGTCAAGAATTAAATTTATTCTTTAATATATGCTATGATGTAGGGTGAGTTCCTTAACCTGTCAGTGCTCTTGATAACTTCCCATGAGTTCAAATTGAAAACTCCCAGCAAATGGAGATATATATATATATGTATATATATATATATATATATGTATATATATATATATATATATATATATACATATACCTGTATTGGGAAAGCAAGATTCTCCTCTCAATTTGTAACACAAATAAAATTGCATGCACACACATACTAACACATATGTCTATATATACATAGGCATATACACAAATATGATATACATATATACATGCCTACTATATATATATATCCATATAATTATATATTTGCCTATATGCTATTGTATATATAGATTAAATGCAAAACTTTTTAAAGTATATGACACTTTGAACTTATGACATCTGCCTTGGGCAATAAGCAAAGACTGAATAACTAGTTTTGGTTATACCTCTAAAAGATTTTTTTTTCAGTTTATAGATTAGACTTGACAGCCTCCTGTGGCTCCTTCTAATTCTTAAGTTTCTATATATTCAGCTGCTCAGTTGTGTCCAATTCTTCACAATCATATTTGGCATTTTCACGGGAGAGATACAATTCTTGTCAACCATTTCCTTCTTCAACTTGTTTTCCAGATAAAGAAACTAAGAAAAATTGGGTTAAGTGATATGCCCAGGGATATACAATTAGGAAGTGTTGGAAGCCATATTTGATCTCAGGAAGATGAATATTCTTAACTCCGGGCACTCTCTCCACTTTGCCATTAATTGGCACTGAGTTTCTATAATTCTCTCTCTTTTTTGTTTCCTTGTGATTCTCATTTGGTCTTCAATTGAAAATTCTGTAGAATAAATGATACATAAGCACACCCAAATTGGGTTTCATGAATGAAGTGGCAATAATCATAATATAAAAAAAATCAAAGAACATAAAGAGCTTGAGCATTTAATGAATGCCTAACAAGAATGAAACACTTACATAGTTAATGTATTTACTTCAAATTATTTTATTTTGCACATCTTTTATGAAACAAAATGTTGAATAACAAAAACATATATGCCAAACAGGAAGTTAACTACTGCTGAGGACAGCTAGCTATGCAAAGTGTAAGAAAAATGTGATAATCTTGAGCTAGGAATTCACAAAGGGATTGTTTATTTATGTATTTGCATTTCCTGATGCCTTATTAAGGATTTCAGTGGAATGCTTCCAGAGGATTAATTACTTGGTTTTTCAAAAGTTCTTTATTTATCATCATTAACAGGTTTGTTGGAGGTCTTTTTTTTTTTGTGGAAATGTATCATTTACTCAAATTCTCATTTTGGCATACTGACAAAAGAAATGTATTAGATGCTATGCTGTTTAATTATACTGCTTGATTCCAACAATAATTCCTGATTTGTTGGTTTCAACAAATAAAAATGGAAACATTTTGTCTCATCAGACTTATAAAGTCACTTATAACTAGAAGGAACAAAGATTTTTTGAGTGCCTAGAAAGGTTCTTTATATATTTTTGTTCAATTGAATTGAAATTTGGAGAACATGAGCAGAACTATTGATTAAAATTGGTAGATTGCATGATTCCATTTTAAAAGGAAACATAGAATTAAGGGGAGAAGGGAAAACATAGTTAGGTACAATGCAGTTATTCAAAGCAAACTCATTACTACATATTACAAAATTGTATGTATTGCAAAAGGAAAGTAAGGTGAGCTAATCTGACATCATCAAATCTGTTTGCTTTTATTTGGAGAAAAAATATAGCTCCTCAAGTAATGCTTTTAATGAAAACATCATCTCATTTTCAAATGGATAAACTCATGGGGTCACTGGTAAGATATGTATTTCAATTAAAGTCATAAATATAAGTTATTCTGATAATTATTTATAGCATAGAAGAAGGTTCCAAAGTAATATAGTCACTCTTGTGCATAGTCATGCATTGTGAAATATGCTTGTCTTCATTCAAAGAAGATTACTTCAGAAATCCAATCCCAGGGTCAGGTACCATGGTTATAGTTTTTCCTGTACTAATTTCTTGGGTGGAGTGCAAGATGACAGCAGATAGTTATAATCTATGGACATAAGGAAACTTGGTACTTGAAGGATCCAGGATCCTAGCCTAAAGAGTTTGCATCAGAGAAAATAAAATGGGCTTAAAGATTTAAAAGTAAAAGTATAAGTGAAGAGCAAGAGGTTACAGAAATCACATTTCTGGAAAAATATCTAACATGAAAGATGGAAGTTGACATAGGTCATCTAAAGAGTTACAGATACTGGATCATCTGAGTAACTTGTCCTCTTCTTCTCAGTAACATCTATTTAAAATGGTATTGTATGGTAATTACCCTCCAATCTATTTTTCTATGTAAATACATACATACATATATACTTTAATTCTTCATATAAACTCTAAATATGTGTATTACAGATTTTCATATTCCACAATTATAATACGAGAGGTCCTGATAGATTTAAAGCTTTTAAAACATTAGCTCATCTAAACTTAATTTGAGAAATCCCATTTAAAATATTCCAAAGATCATCCCTTGTTTTCATATTTTTTTTTCTTTTTTTGGGGGGTGGGTAATTATCATTATACTCTTACCTCTTTCCCTGATTTTTAAGCATTCCCTTGTAACAAGTAATTTTCAGGCAAAACAAATATATGCATTTACTTATTCAAAAATGTCTGTCCCATGCTATACCTCTAGTTCAATAAATACTCCATATAGCATTCCAATAAATACAATTTCACATACAAAAAACAAAAGTTAAATTGTATATGAACTTTTTGACCATTTCTTTGCCAAGATATGGACAGCATGCTTCATCAAAAGAAAATTCAGAAGGAAATTCAAAAGAAAACAAAGACAAGCAGCATAGCTTTGAAATGCATATGATGAATTTACAAAATATTAGTATTAAGTGGTACTGGTAAGTTACAGCCACAGCCTGGGAGCATGCATAGTGTATGTACTCTCAGGTAGTTGATAAGGCTGCTTCTTAGCATTTATCATGGAAAGCCTATTTTTCCCTTCAAAAGATGTACACATTGTACTTTTCTGTTTCTAATCTACTTACTAGATTCCTTTATGATTGGATGTTGAACTGAGGATGCATATAAGATTCCTACAGATTCATTTTTTTCAAAGTGGTGAGAGGTGACTGCTAAAACTTTTGAATGGGGAAAGAGACCTAGCATATGTTTCATTATATCAAAAGAGAGGAACAAAATATAAGAGATTCATAATTTCATATACAATTTAACTTTTGTTCTTTGCATATGAAATAATATTTATTGGAATGTTATATGGAGTATTTATTGGAGTTTGTCAAATACAGAATTTTTTTTAAAATCAAAAATGGAAAAGAGACCCTTCTTGAGTAAATTTCCTGCTTTCAAGTAAATGGTAAAGACTGTTGCTTAGAATGTATCTTACGGCAGCTGAAAGTGATATTTATCTTCTATGGAATTCTAAGTAAATGCAGAGAAAGAAAGCCCCTGAGTTGTTCAGAAGAATTGCATATTACTGAAACATCACAAAGTTATGAAATATTTAACAGATGAAAGAAAAAGGTTCTTCACAACATAGGTTCTTGATACTTCATGCCAGTGGGCTTATGAGAAAAATTTCAGGAATGCTCAATAAATTGTCTTTTTTGAACTAAGGATAGAAATATTTTAGTCACTTATTTTCTGTAAGTTATATCCTGCTTGATTCATCCTTTGGCTTTTTTCCCCCTTCCCTTCAGGGTTGTATGTGAAAGAATGGTGAAAATGGTTTGGAAGCATGATTTGTATGAGTAGGATTGGCTCTAGAAACTTTGGAAATATAATATATGGCAGATATATCAATGATGTGAAAGTGAAAAGGAATGTGGTCTTGTTTGGCATATTTTAACATTGTCTGTACAGAGAAAGATCACATCTGGAAAACCAGGAAGAAGCTTTTCTTAGGGTGTGGAAGGAATCATGTAAATACAACATTTTTAGCTAGTTGCTGGTGAAGGAAGATACCAGGATTTGAAAGAGATCATTTGTAGAGCTGAGATATACATAGAAACATATAGAGTTGCATGAGAATACAACTATATAAGTGTAGAGATATAAGCATGTAGCTGAAAAAGAATGAATATAGATAGATATGGATGATATAAATATATGTATAGATAGATATGTCAGTATGTAGTTAAAAATGCATAACTTATTTTAGGTGATATAGATATATAGCTATATAAGTATATTAACATATGCATTTATTTAAAAAGTCAATTATGTGAGCTTAAAAAAGTTGATGACCCAAAGTATGAAATTGTGAATCCCTAGATGGCCAGATTAAAATGTAAAATAAACTGTTCTGGACTTAGCTTTCTTACCTGAAAATGAAAGGGCATATAACCTATAAGGTCCTTTCCTATTTGATTAAATTTAGATAATGAGTTACAAAAATTAAAAAGAGACTTAAGACCCAATAAATTAAAGTTTAAATTTATAAGAATCTTATAAAAACCAAACTAGCATTTCTTTCAATGCTATAACCAAGAAGTTTCATTTTGGGAAGTAATCTTATAATCATTATGCAAGTGTAACTGATGTACCTTTAATATAAGAAATGATATGTGACATAGTGAAAAGAACACAGGGTTAGGTGTCAATATTAGTTTGAAGGACTTATCAAGCTCCAGCTTCTATACTTTCAAAATTTTGAAGTCAGTTTATTCTCATAAACAACTGAATTCAGTTCAATTCAAAAAGCATTTTTAAACACCTGCTCTGTGTCAGGCACTGACTCTGCTAAACATGAAAGATGAAGACAAAATCAAATAGTCCTTTTTCTGAGAACCATAAATTCAACTGCGGAAAAACAACACACACATTAGTAAGTAATTGAAAAATTAAATTCAAGAGTAATGTCCACAAAAAGAAGCCTGCAACTAACCCCTTTCCTCTGATCCCCTACAAAAGGAAAAGCTCTTGGAGTAGTTAGAGAGTCAAGTAACACCCTTTAGCCAGACTGATTATGGAATTGCCTTTCAACACACACAGTAGAGACCATGCAGAAAACAGAAAAAGGATTTGATTTAAAAAAAAATGTTTGGCCTGCAGCCAAATTTTTATCAACTTGAAAATGCTTTGCCAACCCTTTTGATGTTAACCAGTATCATCATGCTAATGTACATGATGAGTGTAGCTTAGGTAAGTATGAACTGATGCAATAGAGTTATCATTTCATTTTCCATTAAAGTAATGCTCTATAAGAGTGTACTTTAGGTTTTTGACCTCTAGACTTGTATTAATTGGTATTGCCAGGAAAAAAAATAGGGCAATTTTCTAATCTTTTTTATATTAAGGCTTCTGTTCTCTCTAAATTAAGAGGGAAAGAAATTACTTTCACTCTTTGCTATTCACATAGATTCTTACTTTACTATTACATGTTTCTTAGATTATTCTATATCACATTTTATGCTGGACTTTTTACATGTTCTAAACATATGGCATCTTCCAAACTATTTTTATGAATCAAATACTAGTGATGTCAATTTTGCCACAATCCTAATATAATGAATAATGGGAATTATTGATGTACATTTTAATATTAATGTTATCTGACTTGTGTGGTAGAATCACTTGTCTAATGTAAGGGAATGGAATATTACCAATGGTGAAAAATAGAATTGACTTAATCAAAGGTCAAGAATATACAAATCAGTATGAGCAAGTCATAACACATAAATAAAGTGTTTTGCAGAAATGATGTAAAGAATTTTAGAGAAACAAAGGAACAGAAAGAAAGATAGGTTAGTCACATAACAAGACCATGGGAACAACAAATGCATATCTTATATGATGCATGAATGCTATTTCCACAACATTAGAAGAACCCCTAGTTTCCTTCCAACATTAGATTTCCACATTGAGTCTATGGTGTACTTAAGATACTTTTTTTAAGTTGAATATAATGGACTGGCATGGATAAGTGGAATCCCTATTTTTAGAGATAATCCCCACAAGAAGGAATCTGTGGATCCATTTGAGTTTTACATGTTTGACTTTATTTGTTTTTCTCACACTTAGCAAATACAAAACATACAATAAATGCTTATTGATTGATTGATTAGAAATAAAGTTAATAGAGAAGGAAACCTGATGACATTTTTCAGCTATTATAGTCTAACATAGTGATCATACAGTGATTGTTTCCAGATGTCAATTACTTTCTTTCTTTCTTTGTATTTATATTATTTGATTTTTTTATTAAAACTTTTTTACTTGCAAAACATATGCATGGGTAATTTTTCAACATTGGCCCTTGCAAAACTTTTCTATTCCAAATTTTTCCCTCCTTCCTCCAACTCCCTCCCCTAGATGGCAGGTAGTCATCATATATTAAAATATATGATAAATCCAACTATATGTATACATATTTATACAGTTATCTTGTTGTACAAGAAAAATAAGATCTAAAAAGAAAAAAAAAACCTGAGGAGGAAAACAAAATGCAAACAAACATCAATAGAAAGCATGAAAATGCTATGGTGTGGTCCATACTTAGATCCCATAGATCTGATCACTGAACAATTGGAACTGGTTTGTCAATTACTTTCTTTAGTTGGTTCAGCTCCATTACCTATATAACTTCTTATAACTATATCAAGGACCCTTTTGGTATCATGACCTTCTCCTTCAGAAGGATTTTTTTTCATTCAACATATGTTCAGGATGTTTCTTTGTTGTTAATGGTTAACTGAATTCTAACAAATTGCTAAATTTGTTAGGTTGCAGAATGAGCTGATCCCAAAGTAAGAATTAATTGCCTTAAGAGGTAGCAGGTTTTTTTATCACTGGAAGTTTTCAGGCAAAGGTAATATAACTACTCTTACTAGGGAATAATGTAGAATTAGTTTTGATCAGGAAACAATAGCTTTAAATGATCATTCCTTCAATTCTGAAATTCTGTGATTTTTGTGATCGACTTTAGAGATGTGAAAATTCAGCTGAGTCAATTTTGGCAACATGGAAACTTTTACTTTGCAACAACAGAGGCTCAGGAAGAGAAACTTAATAAAAATATACTTGGGGTTGGTGAATTTTGGACCTAATAAGAAGTTGAAGTGAATCAGAAAAGTGCATTACTAGAAACATCATAATAATTCTCTTGTCTCAGGGTAAGGGATTTTAGAAGTTTGGAGCTCAAGATTCTTTGTCCCAATGAAATCTAGATATTAGGACAATAGATGAAAAAAAACAAAATTCCCCTAAGGGAAATACTTACCCATTATAACTGGCTCATGAATTTAAGTGAGCAATCCAAGCAAACTAGGCTGAATATGACTACAGAAACACAGAAAGCTGAGGTTGGAGTGGGGAGAGAAGGATACAGAGAGCCAAGACAGAAGCAGAAAGAGATGTAGGAAGAGGAAAGATAGAGTGAGAAATTAACAAGGAAACAGAATGAAAAAAATGAGGATAACCCTTCAGTGGTTGAATTATTAATAGCTATACAATGGCAAAAGATGAAACAGCCATTTGGGGGCATAAGCTTTACTCCACCATCTTAAGTTTTCTGAAGAGCTTCCAAGTTTTTAGGACAAAAAAATTATCCAATTTTAATGGGAAGAAAGGATGGCCCCAGTTCTTGTATACAATTGACATAAGGCTTTGCTCTTTCTCCTCAGTTATTATGTCATCCTTTCTCTTAAATAATGCTTTACATTTAATTGTACACAGGTTATAAATCTCACTCCTCAATAATAAATCAAGTCCTGGACAGGCTTGCTACCTCATGTTTTTCTTTGTAGAACCCTAGCATTTGGCAGGATTTGCAAGAAGTATGCTTTAAACATCCTTATGAAATTGAATTTAAATGCATATTATTTGAAAGATGTTCCTAGAAAAGTTTCAAAAGAGGAAAGAGCTTTACATCACAACTGCTATCTATTGTAGTCCCTTTAGAATAGCAATCCTGTTTTCTCCTATTATAGTATGAATGTATAATACATTTCAAATGGCTTTTTTAAAGGATAAGCTTAATTCATTCTTTACCCTGAAATCACAATTCCTGCCCTCCTTCTTCCCTCCATTACACTCTCTTCTCTTTCCCCTATTCTTTCTCCCTCTATTGTTTGTCTTTTTCTTCATTTATCTCACTTCTTTGCTCCCTGCTTCACTCCCTCTCCTTGTTTCTTTCCCTCTCCTTTATCTCCCTCTCCTTTTTTTCTCCCCCTTTCCTTGTTTTTTTACAATGTCCTTTTCTTCTCTCAATGTCCTTTTTTCTCTCCCTCTCCTTTTCTTCTATGCCTCTTTTCTTCTCTCTCTCCTTTTTTTCTCTCCTTCTACTTTTTTCTCTTCCTCTCCTTTTTTCTCTCCCTTTCCTTTTTTTTCCCTCTCATTTTCTCCTTCCCCATCCTTTTCTTCTTTCCCTCTCCTTTTCTTCATTCCTTCTTCTTTCTCTTCCTTTCTTCCTTCTCTCCCTTTCATTTTTCTGTTCTTTTTCTCCCCCTCTCCTTTTTTTTCTTTCTCTCTCCCTCTCCTTTTTTTCTCTCTCTTTTCATTTATCCAGCTTCCTTTTTCCTTCCAAATGCCCTCACTACTCTCTCTTTTCCCTTTCTTCTTTGGCCCTCTTCTCCCTCTCCTACTTAATTTTCTCTTTTCCCTTTTCTCCTTTTCTTTTTTAACTCCATGTGACTTTCTTCTTTGCTTGCTGCTTCTCTATCTTTTCCTTAACCCATCTTACTTTCCATGTCAGTGTCCTCTTCCTCATTCTCCTCCTCCTTTCACTCTCTCTCTTCTTTTCACACCTGTCCCTCTTCTTTCTCTACTTTTCTCTCTCCCTTTTCTTTCTCATTTTTTTTCTTGTAGCTTTCCTCCTCCTTCCCTTCTTCCATCATCTCTATGTTTTTATTTTTTCTTTTTCTTTAGCTCCTCCACCTTCCCTCCTCCCTCCTCCTCTTTCCTCTCTCTCTTGTTTTAATTTCTCTGGCTCTGTCTCTAATTCTCTGTCTCTGTATCCCTCTTTCTGTCTCTCTCTCTCTGTCTGTCTATTTCTGTGTGTCTATTTCCCTGTTTCTTTCTCCTGTGTATCCTTGTGTCTCTCTGTGTCTCTCACTGTCTCTGTCTCCCTCTGCCTGCTCTGTCTCTGTATGTCTCTGTCTTTATCTCTCTGTGTCTCTCTCTCCCTCCCTCTGTGTCTCTTTGTGTCTGTGTGTGTGTGTGTGTGTGTGTATGTGTGGGTGTATCTCTCACTGTCTCTCACTCTCTCTATGTATCTCTCTGTGATTTTGAGAAGTAGAGAATCTTGCTACACACACACACTCACACACACACATACACACACACACACACCAATTACAACATTTGTCAAATAACAAAATTTGTCCAACATTTGGACACTACCATTACTGTAGCACAGATCTTCTCATAGTAGGTTCTTAATAAATGTTTTTTAATTGACTGATAATTTCAAAGACAAGCAATTGCTTCTAGCTAAGTGTGAGCAGGAAATTGTTCATGACAGAATTGACATCTCCAAGACCTTGGAAATAATAATTCTGTCAGAATAGAAGAGTGTAGACTATGTCATACAAGAAAGAACAAAAACAGCATAATTATCCTTTACATTTGTAGAATAATTTGGTGTTTATAAAGCACTTTCATCTAAAGGGTAGAATTTGAGTTGAAACAAATAAATTTGGTACAGCAAAGCAACCATCATCAGCCATTTTTTTTCATTAATTCCCTTGAAACTCTTGACCTTTTGTTCTTCCAAATGAATTTTGCTACTATTTTTTTCTAGATCTGTAAAATAATTTCTTGGGAGTTTGATTGGTATGGCACTAAATAAGTAAATTAGTTTGGGTAGTATTGTCATTTTTATCATATTCACTCAGCCTACCCATGAACACTTGATGTTTTTTCCAACTGATCAGATGTGACTTTATTTGTGTGGAAAGTGTTTTGTAGTTTATTTTGTATAGTTCCTGACTTTTCCTTGGCATATAGATTCCCAAATATTGTATACTATTTGGGAAATCAGTAAGTGGAGTTGAGGAGGGAGCATATTTCTGGCATAGAAGATAGTTGGGACAGTAAGGTGAGGGAGAACCAGAGCTGAGAGATGGAAGATCTTAGTCATGAAGGAGCCAAGAGTCCAGTGTCACTAGATAAAAGTGAATCTTCAAAACAGTCCAATGAGGCAGGCAGATGTTACCTAGCATCCCAATGGGAGAAACAAGTTGAAAGATGGGAAGCTTGCCCAAGGTCATACAATGACAACAACAACCAAAAACAGTACTGAAATTGACATCTTTAGATTCTAGAACCAATGTTTTATTCTGTGTTGCCATGCTGGTCATTCAAATAAATGTAATTTACATGAGTACTTTAAACTTATAGGTCATGGTGAGGGGGGGTTGAAAAAAGTGCTGACCATTAAATTAGAAGACTAAAAATTAAATTCCATCCTCAACACTTGTTCTCTATGTAATCATAGGACTAACAATACTTTGCTTAATGTTGGGGATGAATCTAAGATGAATCCATGCAATTACAATCTCAAAATTATGCTATTCAAATGGGTGTAAATATAATATAATGTACCTAACACTACAAGTTTGTTTTGAGAAAGTTTATTTAACTAGAGAGATGATATAAGTATATATGTATATATATATATATATATATATGTAATATATATATATATATATGTACCTAGAGTTATATTAACACATTGATATATTTTGTTTTTACATCAACTTTTTCATTAGATTCCCTTTCAAATCCCAGAGTTACCTCCTACAACCAAGAAAACAGTGAACAAAATCACTGCAGCAAGTGTAGACACCTATGGGAAACAAGTCTGACATCATTTTTTACCATGTTTGGAACCCACAGTCTACAAAGACACTGAGGGAGTTGCCTTCTCCTATGTTTTTCTCTTAGCCATGCTTACTCATTATAATTTCATGAGAAGAGTGTTTTATAATTTTTAAATACTAAATGAAATTGTTTCATTATTGCCATCTCCCCAACAACCCTATGAATTTGTTGCACCATGTATTATTTTCCCTGTTTTATCAGTGAGAAAAGTCACAATAAATGAGTTTGACACACTATAAAAGAATACATAGTATACTCAGGTATTAGGCAGGAGTTTGGTTTACCTGTTTCAGGAGTATTCACCCTATGAAGACAGTTCAAGATCAGGTAGGATCTTAGTACTTAGTATTTGGAGACTTTGTTTACTTTGGCATAAAGAGGTTGAGGAATAGAACACAATTCCTCTGGTCCTGAAATGATTATGGTCCCTGCTATGTTCTCCCTATAACACTGAGAATGCGAGGTAAAGAAAACTATTCCACCAGTCATTCCCCAATGATAAATGGTCAAAGGATATGAACAATTTTCAGATGATGAAATTAAAGCCATCTCTACTCATATGAAAAAAATTCTCTAAATCACTATTTATTAGAGAAATGCAAATTAAAATAACTCACCTTCACCTCACACCTCCCAGATAGGCTGGTGACAGGAAATGATAATGATAAATATTGGAGAGAATGTGGGAAAATTGGGACATGAATGTATAGTTGTTAGAGTTATGAAATGATCCAATCATTCTGGAGAGCAATTTGGAACTATGCCCAAAGGGCTATAAAACTGCATGTCTTTTGATCTAGCAGTACCATTACTGGATCTGTATACCAAGGAAATCACTAAGGAGGGAAAAAGACCCACATTTGCAAAAATGTTTGTAGCAGCTTTTTTTGTGGTAGCAAAGAATTGGACAATGAGTAGATGCTCAGCTGGGAAATAGTTGACTAAGTTGTATTATATGAAGACAAGGGAATATTAATGTTCCATCACAACTAAGAATACATTGTACACAATAACAGCAAGAATATGTGATGATCAACTATGAAAGATTTGGTCAGTCTCAGTGGCTCAGTGATCCAAGGCAATTCCAATAGACTTTGCATAGAAAATACCACATGCATCCAGAAAAAAAGAACTATAGAGATTAAATGTAGATCTACACATGCTATGTTCACATCTTTTTTCTGTTACTTTTTTTTTCTTGCCTATGGTTTTTCCTTTTGCTCAGATTTTTCTCTCCCAATATAATTCATAAAGCAATGTATATTAAA
>JAJPUD010027268.1:4276-15697 GCA_023553655.1 Myrmecobius fasciatus | reverse complement strand
TGTTATTGCCTAGTTTGTCTTGTGATTCTATCTTATTCCACTGATCGACTATTCTATTTCTTAGCCAGTACCATATGGTTTTGATGACCGCTGCTTTATAATATAGTTTTAGATCTGGTACAGCAAGTCCTCCATCATCAGCCTTTTTTTTCATTAATCCCCTTGAAATTCTTGACCTTTTGTTTTTCCAAATGAACTTTGCTACTATTTTTTCTAGATCTGTAAGTTAATCTTACATTCTTTAATATATTTGTCCATAGACAAATTTTCAGCCTGCTTTTTAAAGGTAGACTTGACTCCTATTTGTATGCACTTTGAAAACTTGGGTGTTGCCATATAGAAATTCAATAATTACAGCTTCAAGAGCATTGGGCTGCAGTTTAGCTAGTAGTAATAACATACACCAAGACAGCTAGATGGCATAGTAGATAAGAATGCTAGGCCCAGAGTCAGGAAGACCGGAGTTCAAATACAGTCTCAAACATTTACTAACTGGGCAAGTCACTTAACCTCTGCCTGCTCAATCCAATGGATACTCCAGTATCTTTGCCCAAAAAAACCCTCCATGGACAACATGGTCCATGACTGAACAACAATAGCATACAAGCCATTGTATTTCCTACATAGCTGTCTTTCTCTTGTATCTTCCAGAACTCACTCATCTGTCTCTACTGAAGGAGTACTAGACAAGAGAATCAGACCTCAGTTTAAGTTTTGCTTGTCACTAGTAACAATAGAAAACAATTGACTTTTTCGAGGCTTTCCTCACCTATAAAAAGGGATTAGTCTCTACATTTTCTTCAATCTCTGACATCTTACAGATTCAAATATTTTTCACTAATTGTTTCACATCTTTTTTATATCTTCAACTAAATTGTGAACTCCTTTAGAAGAGACTGCCTTATACTTTCTCTAACAACACATAGAAAAGTAATTAATACAGAGTAATACAAAGCTCCTCAGGAAGGAATTTCCTTTAATGAAAGCATATCTGTACTTTCTCAGCAATTTAGTTTTCAGTGATGCCCGAAATATTGTAAGATTAAGTGACTTGCCTAGGATCATCCAGCCAGTCTGTGACAGAGATAGGACTTGAATCCAAGATTAACTGACTCCAAAGCAGGCTTCTGATGCACTACATCCTACTTCCTTTCAACAAATATTGATTAATTAAGGAGAAGGATCTGAATGTGGACCACAACATAACATTTTCATGCTCTCTATTGAAGTTTGCTTGCATTATGTTTCCCTTCTCAGATTTTTTTTTTCTTGTAGATCCGATTTTTCTTGTGCAATAACTGTATAAATATGTATACACATTCGATTTGTCAAGTATTTTGACATGGTTAACATGTATTGGACTTCCTGCCATCTAAGGGAGGAGATAGGGGATGGGGGGAAAAATTTTTAACAGAAAGCTTTGCAAGGGTCAATGTTGAAAAATTACCCATGCATATATTTTGCAAATAAAAAGCTTTTAAAAAAATAAAATGCAAAAAAAAAAAAAAAAAAAAAAAAAACATTTTTTTTGTTGATAAGTCAGACCTAAAATGCATCTAGTCTAGTACTATATTCGTGATGGGTCTTCTTCCTGCTTAAATTGTCCCTCTGAATAACCCTATTTTCCCTTGGTAATTCATTATAGACCTGTCATCTAGGTGCTTATCTAAAATCATATAGAACCTATTCAGTTTGTGCCATGCTTGGTCAGGAGGGAGCTGGTAGTGAATTCCTTATTTGACTACGTATTGAATGATTGTTGTTAATTTATCCCAAGTTTACAGCTTTCAGATACTGCTCTTTGGTTTTGATATTCAATATTGTGTTCAAACAGTCTATTTGTACCCCATCCTTACTATTCATGGTCTTACAGATTCCTTAAAATTTTGAGTTGGAACTTAAGAAATCACATAATCAGGGAAGCTAGATGGCTGCAGTGTATCAGCCCTGCAATCAGGAGGGCGAGTTCAAATGTGTTCTCAGCCACTTAACACTTGCTAACTGTGTGACCCAATTGCCTCAGCAAAAAAAAAAAAAATAAATAAATAAAAAAATAAATCATATAATCCATGGAAGGGGGGTATGGGAGAGGAAGACAACTGGGGTTAAATGACTTGCCCAGGGTCACACAGTTAGCAAGTGTTAAGTGGCTGAGAACAGATTTGAATTCAGATCTGATTTCAGGGTTAGTGCTCTATCCACTTGCCATCTAGCTATCCCCATGACTCCCTCATTTTTTTAAAGAATTGCCTGTTAAGGACTAGAAAAAATAACAGAATTCATCTGAAAGAACAAAAAGTCAAGAACTTCAAGGGAATAAAAAAAAAAAAAAAGCAAATGAAGATGGCCTAAAACTATATTATAAAACAGCAGTCATCAAAACCATTTGGTACTGATTAAGAAATAGGGTAGTTGAGGGCAACTAGGTGGCACAGTGGATAGAGCACTAGCCCTGAAATCAGGAAGACCTGAGTTCAAATCTAGCCTCAGACACTTAACACTTCCTAGCTGTGTGACCCTGGGCAAGTCACTTAACCACTTTTTGCCTCAGCAAGAAAAAAAGAAATAGAGTATTTGATCAGTGGAATATGTTAGGTTCACAAGACACAATAGTTAATGACTACAGTAATCTAGGGTTTGATGAACCCAAAGACTCCAGCTTCTGGGATAAGAACTCATCATTTGACAAAAACTGCTGGGAAAATTGGAAAACAATATGGCAGAAACTAGGCATGGACCAACATGTAACACCCTCTACCAAGATAAGGTCAAAATGGATTAATGATTTAGAAATAAAAGGTGATAGTAGGAGAACAAAGCATAGTGTACCTCTCAGATCTGTGGAGAAGGAAGGAATTTATGATCAAAGAAAGATTAGAGAAAATTATGAAGTGCATAATAGCTAACTTTGACTATATTAAATGTAAAAGTTTTTGTACAAAGCCAATGCAGACAAGGTTACAAGGGAAACAGAAAACCTGGAAAAAACTTTTATATCCAAGGGTCCTGATAAAGGTCTCACTTCTAAAATACATAGAAATTATAATTATATAATATAAATTTATAAGAATACAAGTCATTCTCTAATTGATAAGTGCTCAAAGGATATGAAGACAATTTTCAGATGAAATGAAAACCATTTCTAGTCACATAAAAAAATGCTCTAAATCACTATTGAATAGAGAAATGCAAATTAAAACAAGTATGAGGTACTACTTACTACACACCTCTCAAATTGGCTAAGATGACAGGGAAAAATGATAAATGTTAGAGTGAATGTGGGAAAACTAGGACACTAATACATTGCTGGCGTTGTGAACTGATCCAACCATTTTGGAGAGCATTATGGAACTATGCCCAAAGAACTCATAAAAAAGGGGAAAGGTACCTCATGAGCAAAAATGTTTATAGCAGCCTTTTTTTTTTTTTGGAGTGGCAAGGAACTAGAAACTGAGTAGATGCCTAACTATTGGGGAATGACTAAGTTATGGTATATGAATGTGATGCAATACTATTGTTCTATAAGAAATGATCAGCAGGATGATTTCAGAAAGGCCTGGAGAGAATTACATGAACTAATGTTAAACGGAGTAGAACCAAAAAAACAATGTACACAATAGTAACAAAATTATGTGATCAACACTGATGGATGTGGCTCTTTTCAAGAATGAGATGATTCAGGTCAATTCCAATGGACTTGTGATGGAGAGAGATCCATTCAGAAAGAAGACAGAGGACTGAATATGGATTAGAACATAGTATTTGCATTTTTGTTTTTGTTGTTTGCTTTTTTCCTTGATCTGATTTTTTCTTGTGCAACATGATAAATGTGGAAATATGTATAGAAGAATTGCACATATTTTATTTTATTTTTTTGCTGAGGCAGTTGGGGTTAAGTGATTTGCCCAAGGTCACACAACTAGGAAGTGTTTAGTGTCTGAGATCAAATTTGAACTCAGGTCCTCCTGACTTCAGGGCTGGTGTTCTATCCACTGCACCATCTAGCTGCCCCAAATTGTACATATTTTAACAGATATTGGATTGCTTGCTATCTAGGGAAGGTAGGTGGGGGGGAGGGAGGGAAAAAAACTTGGGATACAGGGTTTTGTAGGGGTGAATGTTGAAAATTATTTTTGCATTGCTTTGAAAATTAAAAACTTATTTAAAAATTTTTAATATCAATGAAAATTAAATATTAAAAAATTTTTAAAAATGAATTGCTTAAGTCATGCCTTTGACTTGCAGATTGTCATCTTAAGCTAAAAACCATCTCCTAAATCACCAGTCTTTCCTAGACCTTAATTTTAAAGCCAAAATAAATAAATAAAAAAAAAAAACAGAAAGGCTGATTTTTAAAAGAATGTTTACATTTAAAAGCAGGGAATTTCATTTCATTTCAAATCTTACAATGTATCAACTCTTTTCAGACTTAGGACTGTTAACAATAATTGCACCTACAAAGAACATTAGTAAATTGTGCTTGTATGATAATTTATTATTTCCCTATTAACTGATACATTCTTTAACATGACTCTTTTAAATAATGTTCTAGTAATTTATTTACAATCTTTACAAGTGATTCTGTAAAACATACAAATAATTACACTCCTTGAGACTGACAAGATACTTATTTTTCAACATTTAAATAGATGCACATTTTATTTAAAAGTAACTCTATACTACTTCTCATAAAAATATAAAAATAGTTTAATATTCATAGTTTACATTATATTGAAAGAAAAATCAGGATATTTGAAATTTCCCCCACAAATGTTGGAATCCCCCCCCCAAAAAGGAATACCATCAATAATCAACTTAAAAGACTACATTACAGGATAAATGACTGTCAAGTGATTAAACTCATCACAACAAATTGTTATCTAGTAATTAGTATAATTCTATAATTTTATTTTTAACCTGCATCTTTCATGCTGGATTTCAATGTGCACATTCTGTTTATGTAAACATACTGGATGTATCCAAAATACACTCTTATTATAATGTCAGTACCTTGGGAATTGTGCAACAACACATTATTGCAAAAATAGTAAAGGGAAAGAATCTTCCTTTTGTGTACTTTGAAATTAAAAGGCAACGTTTTTGTTTCAACTTTGTTAAAAAATATATATATATCCTCTACTTCATCCATTCATCACCCCTTCCTCCCCCCCCCCCATCTGTCATTCTTCTGGAATAGTAACTCAACTGTTAGCATCTTATTTCAAGTTTCATGTATATATGTACACACACACACAATGAATATATTCAGATTATATAATGTATATGTGTGTGTGTATATATATATATTCATTTAAGTGCCTAAATAAAATATTTAATTCAACCTTTCATGCAGCCAGTTGTTTCTATTATCATATGTTTTTATCAAAAGGCATCAAGATTTAAACTAAATAATTTCAGTTTTCTTTTTCTTCTCCCTTTACGTTATTCAAGATAATTATTTTCCTATCAGACATTCTATCTGCAAAATAGTATGGCTCTGAGCATTTAGGGAACCAGAATAAAACAGAAACCCTAGCAAGTTGAAAATTGTTGCCCACAAATAAAAATACCTACTAGATTAGTACAGATCTTAATACATTTCATTTCTGACATAACAAACCCTCCAAAGTTTAGAAATATAACATTGTTAACAATGGGGTGATACCTTCATGATAGGAACATTGTATTCAATCCGATTAATACAGTCATATTTAGCCAAAACCATTAAAAATTCATTGTTCCCAGTTATTTTACAGGATTATTCTGAGAACAAGTGAAACCAGTGTTAGCATATACAATATTAACATATAAACAAGTATGGCATTTATTTCACAAAGAGAAAAACTTTACATGTTTCATTACATAAAAACCAGATTTATTAGATTTCAGCTTTGATTAGATTTTAAAGATGTTTTTAAGATAAAAAAACAAAAACAAAATTCTTCTTAAAATAAAAATACTTTTTACATACATACTTTGTTATTAATAACTTTTATGCCCTTAAAATGTGAAACATTTAAAAAGCTTTTGAATTATAGAAATTTTGACCAGTAAATCCATTTGGCCACAACATATTCCAACTCCTCTTTTGAGAAATACATTAGCATTTTTCAATTCATCAGTCCTAAATGATCAGAAATGCTTAAAGCAATTCTATTTCTTTTTCTTCTTCTTTGGTGGTTCATCATCAGAGCTGCTATCTGTGCTAGAACTGGTACTAGAGGAAGAGCTGGAATCTGACTCAGAATCAGAGGAAGAGGAAGAACTAGTTGAGGAGGGTGATGATGATGAAGTAGAAGTGCTTTCCTCAGTATCACTATCATCAGAGGAAGAAGAGGTAGAGGAGTCTTCACTCTCTGATGAAGAATCACTGGCTGAACTCTCACTGCTACTGCTGCTGGAACTGGTAACACTTTTAGACCTAATAGATAAGGAAAGGTCAGACTGAAGAGAAGCTACTATTATTTAAACATATAAAAGAATAGTTTCTTATATGTTCAAGAAAAATAAATCCTTTTACGCATGTTAGAGAATATTGAAATATTATCCCTGGATTCCATGCTTTGGGATTACTTTATACAGAATCATCTTGAATCTCTTTAATTAAGTCTCCTCTTGGTACTAAAATAGTTAAGTTTTTATGGATGGGAATGAAAATAATGAATTCTATTCTATAGTCAAATATTATAGTAACATTCCAATGTACCAAATAAAGTTTGATCTATGTAAAACAAAATTAATATTTAACATTCTTAGATTTAACTACATCAGAACACAAGGATGCTAGTCATGAACAATTAAAAGCTTTCTATTCTAAGCTAAAAATTTCTATTCTTTCCTAGTAGAGATGAACAGAAAACAGAAAAAGAGAGAAAGGAAGGAAAGAAAGAAGTGAAAAGGGAAAAAATATGATAAGGAAAAAAGCAGGTCTAAAGATATTCTAATACTTAACATTTAAATATTTCTAGTCATTTGCTCTTTCTTCTTGCAGTCACTATAATATATTCTGTACAATATTCCTAAATCCACACATACCTTTTTTTCTTGGTCTTTTTTTCTGTATTAGTTTCTCCAATGCTAATAATAATAAACATGGAACAGTAGAAAAACAGGGGGAAGAGAAAATTTTCCATTAATAAATGTTTACAATAACACATATAAACACTCCCCTACTATTCCAAGAACTGAGATTTACATTAGAGAAAAACAGTTGGGCAGTCAGAAAACAAGACATTTTGTTAAAATTGAACAGAAATTTTCTATTATAGGTTGTGGGAAGAAGTAATATGAGAAAAAAATTTACAAACAGAAAAAAGAGATGGATTGGCCTTGGTCACTAGAGTGAAGAATAACCAATGGATAGTACAAAGGACAAATGATATTCTCAAAATGTAAAAACAAAACCTACAAAAAGGTTTCTAATACATTGAGTAGATAGCCTGTTGAGAAATTATGGGATAAGTTATAATTTTCATTGATGGAAAGAATATTCCTATCAGTGAAATCACAGATCCACAGATCTTGAATTAAGGCTACAAATAATATCTATTCAACTGTCAGAGATTAGGCTTTGTCGTATGAACAGCCAAATTCCTTATATTTATATGTGTTGTGCAAGACAGTGCATTAGTACAACTGCATTAGCCAGTCTTTCCTGACCTTTTTCAATATATACAGTCCAACTGAACTATTTACTATATAGCAACATGTAAGCATGCCAAAACAAGACAGCAATTTTAGAGTCAACATTGGTCTGTTAAAATGCTTAAAAGAAAAAAGATGCCACCTTTGGGTTACAACATTCATATATTTTCTATATAAGTACTTTTAAATAAATGTATATGAAAAAGATATTCCATGGATCTACATAATCACTTAAGTTTTAAAACCAGAAATTTGATGTCAGACTCTTTTGCTCTTTTTGCCAAATTAAACTGCATAGACAATAAAATAAACTTTGATAACTTACTGATATCTTTCCTACTACATGCACAAAAAATGTTTACAAATTACACAAGTACTTCTAGTGCTGAAGTAGCTATTTTGATACATTTTAAAAATTTTATTCTGGTTTATCTATAGCTATTACATAATTCTTTCCTGATAACTTCCTTTAACTCCTATTATTCTATTAAGTAACTTTAGTATCTTTAAAAAAATCAAGATCAATTGTGGTAACTAAATGAAACATTATTTATCAAAGTGCCATATACAGAGTGAAATGAGACTTAAAACTCCATGTCCTAGATTAATCCACATGCAGTTACCAAGATCCAAGGCAAACATACATTCATCATGTTATCAGAAGTTGTAATCATTATCTATTGAACACCAAAATAAAAAGATATCCCTTATGTTCTTGACGTAGCATTTCTTTTATGGCATTTTTCATTTTGTGCTATGGAAAAAATGCCAACAAAGAAAAACTTCTAGTGAGTCTGATTAACTACCTACTACTCAATTCTTTAAAATCTGAGTCTAGAGGACAATGACATTTTGCAATGATAAAGAGCTCACAAGTATCTCACTTATGATCTTCATTAAGTAGAAAAAAGGACTATATTTCACAACTTAGTTTCTTTATACATTCCTTATTTTATAGGAATATTCAATCTAGAGAAAGCATAACAAACATTTAGGTCCTTAATACAAAAGAAAAAAAAAATATATATATATTTTTAACATCATATAACTGATTGGGTAAACTTACCTTTGTTGTAGTAAAAATCTGTTTTCTTTTTCTTTTAAAGCTTTCTTAAGTTCTGCTGTTCTTGAAGGTCTATGCAAATATTTTCTTTTTCCTGTGCATTCATATGTCCAATGTCCAAATTCTAAACATTTCTGACATCTCACATGTTGTTTATTTGCTTCCCTACAAAAGCAATATATATTAGATAACAAGATGGGATTTACAAATATGACAGGATCTGCCCTTAAACTTAAGCAACAAGAAATTTTAAGGGACACATTTCTAGAATTCTAATTAACTCTTAAGTTTCATCTTGACTCAATCATTTGTATTATCTCAACAAGGCCAGTAATGATTTTCAAATACAATTTTTTGAGAGAGGGGAAGCATTCCAATGAAATACTTGATCCTCATTTCTACTAAAATATTCTAGGAGAAAAAGGTCATTATATTACCTATATTATTTAAATTACCTTCATAAAACATAGATAGTATGTAGTGGGATTTTAATTTATTAATTTTTCCTAGGCTGGTCAGACTTCCAAAAGCTTATGTGTGAATCCCAAGTTAAAGATTGTCTCAGGTGATGAGCAATGAGCAAAACAGTTAAATGTGACATAGTATTCATAAATACTAAAGGAAAACCTACCTTTTATCTGGTTCATATTCATATTGACATTCTCACTATAAATGAAACCAGAAGACAAAAAATAAGTTGCAGCTAAATGGAAGGGTGGCTCACAGGTTTTCCTTGGAGACAAATAAAGGAGTGTGTTGAGAGTTGGTTTCATTAGGTGCCCAAAGGCACCAAGAAACATCAATTCTGGTCAACTCACCATATAGTGCTTACGGTTAAATATAAGCAAAAAGACCACCGTGAAGATATTGTAGCTTATGTACCAACATCTGTTGCAGAGGATGAAGTAGTTAAAATTCTCTGAGGAACTTGACATGATCATCTAAATCAAATCCACATGTAATTTGATACTCAGTGACTTCAATATTTACATGGCCATGGAGGGA
The DNA here is from genome assembly GCA_023553655.1 of Myrmecobius fasciatus. Classification (NCBI taxonomy): domain Eukaryota; kingdom Metazoa; phylum Chordata; class Mammalia; order Dasyuromorphia; family Myrmecobiidae; genus Myrmecobius; species Myrmecobius fasciatus. Next base: position 5,985 of record JAJPUD010027268.1, on the reverse strand, counting down.
TGGAGAAATGTCAGAAAACATGGTTTGGGATTAAAAATCAAAGAGGTCAAAGTTCTGTAGAATATTCAGAAACCTTGTGCCAGTATATCATTAATTTCTTCAAGAAGAGAACCAAAATGAATAAGAAATAAGAAACAATGGACTATCATATTTTAGAAAGACTATCATTTCTTGTATTGTCACAAGAGAATCATTTCAGAACAAGCAATCTGTAGGTCATCAGATTGGTTAAAGTATATGTAAAAAAAACCAACAACAAACTATCAAATTAGAACAAAGAATCAAGATGAGAAGAAAATCCAATTATACAGGCTCTAACCTTATGATATACATAAGTTATTGATTCCAAAAAGAACAAAAATGAACAAAAGATAGCTTTGTGGTTTTCATAATTCTCATGGAAGTTTAGCCAATGTAAAAGAATGTAAGAAACACGAACTGAAAAATTCTTTTTTATTTTGAAGTAGCTATATTATACACTAAAGTACAAACTCATCTGCAAATTATTATAAAAGAAGATGGCAAGCTTCTGACACTGTTTTGTAAGGCAATGGTGAAAAGCAAAGCAAGCTTGCCAAAGTAAAGCTTCCAACTAAGCATTTAGAGATAACATTAAGTAGACAACAAATAGATATGAAATGAAACAGATTTGTTTATCTTTTTATATCATCAAGAAGAACATATTCACATATGGAAAAGTAAAGAAGTTAGGAAGAATGGCTACAATTGACCAAATACACAAGGGAAACATCTGTACCAGAAGCAACATAATTTTAAAGGCACCCAGAGACTGATTTTTAAGATATTTCATAGATGGCATTATCAAAACAAACAAATAAATAAAAGGGTGTGTGTGTGTGTGTGTGTGTGTGTGTGTGTGTGTGTGTGTGACTAAAGAGACCTCATAAAATCATAGATCTACAGCTGTAAGGGAATTCAGAGATCATCTAGTCCTTCATTTTACAGATAAAGAAACTAAGGTTTACAGATGACTTCTCCAAGGTCATTCAAATATGAAGTGGGGCATAGCCAGGATGAATACAGGTATTCTTGTCTTGTCTACAAATCTAGCATTCTTTCTACTACATCATTAACTATTGACCTACATGTCTTCTTATTTTTATAAGATATTAATGAGTATGGCTAATGTATAGACCTAAGTTGCCCTTGATGAATATAAAACAGGAAGAGTGATTTCCCAGATGCAGATCATATCTTCAAAGGTACACATCTAGCCACCACAACCATTTATTTATTTAATTTTTTAAATTAAAAGTTTTTATTTATTTTATTTTATATATTTTTATTTATTTATTTATTTAATATTAATTATTATATTATAATATATTATATAATAATATTAATAAATTAACAATAATTTTTTATTTAATATATTTATTTATTATATTTATTTAAGCCCAATAGAAACACTGCTGGGTCAATATACACAGTTTGGTAACTTTTTGAGCATAGTTCCAAATTGCTCTCCAGAATGGCTGGATCCGTTCACAGTTCCACCAACAATGTATCAGTGTCTCAGTTTTCTCACATCCCCTCCAACATTCTTCATTATCTTTTCCTGTCATCTTAGCCAATCTAACAGGTGTATAAGTGGTACCTCAAAGTTGTCTTAATTTGCATTTTTCTGATTAATAGTGATTTGGAGCACCTTTTCATATGACTAGAAATAGTTTTAATTTCATCATCTG